>JAUPMG010069951.1:0-13210 GCA_031762675.1 Pachysandra terminalis
TATATATAATCTGGGGCTTTTTGTTTTTTGGGATCAGTAAAATAAGATATTTTATCAAGTACAAAAGAATAGCAGACCAAGCATATAGACATTAAATTTATACATTTAGGCTAAAATAGAAAATGTAGCTACCGTAAGACTTGCTGTAGAAAAGTACAGTGAGGTGATAGAAAAGCAATTAAGAAGTCAGAATAGTGCCTCAGTTGCCTAACAAACATCGAGAATCAATCTCCTGGAACTTGGAAAGATTGAGATCCGTTGAAACAGCATCTCCATGTTCTTAGAAAGAAGCTCATGATTGGTCAAGTCTTTGCTTTCAAACAGCCTTTTATTTATTTCTTTCCAGATTCCACACTGCCATGAAATGGTGAACGGGTCTAACATCCATAAAACCACGGTCTTTTTATGTTGCGGAACTTCATTTTTCTGCTACAAAGAATTGATAAAAGGTCTGCTGACATTGGCTGGTACACACCAAATCTCTTTAACTAGAAAGAGCATAACTCAGAGGTAAAGCTTCAGAAGGAGTAGCTGATGTATTGATTCGGCTTCTAACTTACACGGGCTGCATCTATTTTGTTATGGACATTATCACGATATGAGAAACAGTCGGTTACATTTTATTTAGTGATGCATTCCAAAAGAGAAAGACCATTTCCAATGGAATCTTCGCTTTCCAAATGAGAGGCAATAGGGAAACCTGAAGTAGTGGATGATACGTTGTAAAAGAATGACTTCACCGTAAAATTTAGCTTGGATATTTGGGATTGGATCGAGGATCGTTTCTAGATGATCCAAAATTGTATTGCTGATTCATGGTCGATCCAAACTAAAGTTAAAAAATTATAAATATACAGAAGATCAGAAAATCATTTTAAATATATTTGCATAAATATAGTAATAAACACTTGTTAAAGTAAATGAAAAAAAAACACTTAGAGAGAGATTGGGCCTTTGGCGTGTTCTTTTCATTTGGCGGCAAGATCCTGACAAATTGACAAGATTTTGGTAGAAGGTGAGAGGAAAAAAGTGAGAGGGAGGAGTTAGGTTGTGCAATGGTGAATAGTAGCTGTGAGAGTATGTCTTAAAACATACTTCACTTGGTGTCTCGTCCATATTGGACAAGTTGCATCATGATCTTGAAATGATTCGGGTGACCCGAATACAACCTGTCGGAGTCCGAATAAGGCACTGTTTTTCTTTCCTTTTTTTTTCTTCCAAACTTCATATGTATCATAAAGGGATTGTGTTGGATAGGGCCAATCCTGAGTTGGCCCGGATGATCTGGATCGGAATTTGTTGAGAGTCCAAATGAAACATGTCCTTATCCCTCGTGTGACTTGCACATGTCATTTTAAGTGGGGGCTCATTCTAGCTCCATGTGGAGCGTAGTGTAAAGGATCTTCCGATCCCGGTTTGGATCGGACAATCCAACTCGGGATCGGACCGGGACGATCCCCTATCCTAAATCGATCCCAAAAAACCAAAAAACACCTCGACTCGATCCGATCCTGATGTAGATCGGGCGATCCGGACGATCCATCTTGGAATCGGCGAGTTGGATCGTCCGATACAATATGGATTGACCATTGAGGTCAGAATCAGATGTCGAAGTAGAAGAGACGAGATCACTGGTACCCAATTTCTCTTGGATCTCGTCTCTCAACTCCATTTCAGCTTCTCAGTCGTGATATTTTACTCTCGAGAAAGAGAGTGCCGGTCGATTGTTTTTTCTTCTCTTCATATTCTTTTCTCTGAAAGGGTTCCTTCAATTTTTTTCTGTTTGGTAGCAAGGGTTCCTTCAACTTGAAGAAACCAAGCTGAAAGTTAAGAAATTTGAGGATTTTCACTTTCTTCCTCTTATTTGATTTTATTTTTTTTTTTTCTGAATTTTTTGATTTTTTTTTTAAAAATAACGAGAGGTTTTGGATTGGCTGATCTAGAGTTGGATCGGCGATCCAACTCGGTATCGGACCAGGACGATACTCGATCCTATACCGAGTTTAAATACTATGACGTGGAGTGCATGTGAGCAAGGTTCGCTATGTCGATGTCGCCAAGTGGCATTGGCGACAAATCGGCGACATGTCACCGAATTGGTGTAAAAGAAGGGTAAATGTCGGGGAAATGCCGGTGTAAAAAAATTGAAAAATTTCCCTCGTCTCCGACATGTCGCCGATATGTTGTCCATGTCGAGAGACATGGGGGAAATATTGAAAATATTTGAATTTTTTTTACCCCATGTCGCTGACATGTCACCAACATTGTATACACTGCATGTGACGAAGAGAGATTAAGTGGAACCCACAAGTCATGTGACTGGGGTGTAGAGCCAACTTGGTTGGAAGTAAGAAAGGGATTTTGGAGAAGTGGTTTTAGAGCTTTCTTTGGAGAAGAAGCAAGAGACTTACCAACCTATGGTTTCAAGATTGAAAAAGAACAAGATACAAGATTTTTTGCTCAAGGCCTTTGGTGTAGGAGCAAGGTGTTATCTTGGAGTAACCTAGTTTTGTATCTTGTGTTTGTGGATCCACAAGCTTGCTTGAGAAGATCACCGTACTCATTTCCCTCTTTCATAACTAGTGGATTTCATTGATAGTGCCTCGTGGATGTAGCCCTTTGTGGTGAACCACGTAAATCTTGGTTCATTGCATAAGAATGATACTTATGATTTGGTTAAATTCCGAAGGCCGGAAAGCATTGAAAAATACAAACATATACTTTGCAATCTCAACAATTCAATAATAACAATAAGTCCATAACTATAACATCAGCAATATCACCAAGGCAACAATCACAATCACTACACAATGCTAACAAGTTAGCAACTATCCTATCAACAATATCAACAAGACAATGCATGCCATTCTCGGTGAATGAAGGTAAGAAACAAGTGAAGTACAAACCTTGACTTGTTGTGAAAGGCTTTAAACAAGAGAAGGGTATTGACTTCAATGAGATCTTTTTACCTGTTGGGAACATAGTGTAAAGGATCGCTGATCCTGGTCCGGATCGGCCGGTCCAACTCGGGATCGGCCAGGAACGAGTCATGATCTGTGGCCGATCCCAAAAAATATTTAAAAAGCAATGACTCAGACCGAGTCCGTGACAGATCGGCCGATCCGTCACGGATTCGGCAAGTTGGATCGGATGATCCCGTTCGGATGGTCCGACCCACATGTTTAAAACAAAAAAAAAATTACGCTCGACTCATTGAAGATGAAGAGTGAAATCCAACCATTCCAGTTGGAAGAGAATGTAGGAGCTTGCAATTTAGGGTTTCTTGGATTGAAAACCTACAAAAAAATGAGAAATCTATTCGTGAGAAAAGATGACTAATTCGAGCTCGATTGGCGAAAAATGGGATTCTCTTGAATCCCTCTCTTCTAGGACTCTCTCTCTCTCTCTTGATTCAAGTGAGAATCAAGAGAAACAAGAATCTCTTGAATCCCTCTCTTTCCTCTCTTCTGGGATTCCCTCTTTCTTCATCTTGCCTTTTCTTTGATGCATTTAGATGGCTTTCGAGGATCGAGGTTATTTCTTCTCTCTGTGCCGTCAAAGATAGCCTTGCACAGTTAAGCGGTGAGAACATTTCAATCGTTTAAACTGTTTTTTTTTTTCCACAGTTAAGCGGTGAAACATGATTCCTTTGAATCCCTCTTCTTGAATCTTCTATTTAAACTGTTTTTTTTATTTACGGATCCGATCCAACTTGGTTTCGGACTGGGACGATCCTCGATCTGAAACCGAGTTTAAAAACCATGGTTGTGAATATGTCATCAATTTGTGTGATCCTAGGTCTAGTTGCAAGTTTCTAAAGGTGGAGCAGTTAGATGTTAAAACTGCATTCTTCATGGTGATTTGAAGGATGAAATCTATATGAGACAACCAAAAGGGTTTGAAATCAAGGGTAAAGAGAATATTGTTTGTAAGTTGAAGAGGAGCTTGTATGGGTTGAAGCAAGCTCCAAGGCAATGGTACAACAAGTTTGACTCATTCATGACGAGTCATGGGTATACAAAGACAATTGCAGATCATTGTGTTTACATTAAAAAGTATTCAGATTCTGATTTCATTATTCTTTTACTTTATGTTATTGACATGTTGATTGTTGGAAATGATATGCATAAAATTGACAGGTTGAAGAAAGAGTTGAGCAAATCCTTTGACATGAAGGATATGGGGCGTGCACAATAGATTTTGGGTTTGAGTATCAAGCGTGATAGAAAGGCAAGGAAGTTGTGGGTATCACAAGAAAAGTATACTGAACGGGTGCTTTAAAGGTTCAATGTAAAGGATGCTAAGCCGGTTGCAACTCCACTTGCAAATCATTTCACGTTAAGTGTGTAGCAAAGTCCTTCAGGTAAGGAAGAAAATTGTGAGATGAAGAAGATCCCCTATGCCTTAGTTGTAGGGAGTTTGATGTATGCTATGGTGTGTACTAGGCCAAACATTGCACATGGAGTTGGTGTTGTGAGTAGATTTCTTGCCAATCTTGGCAAAGAATATGGGCAGCTGTGAAGTGGATTCTTAGATACCTTTAAGGAACATCTAGATGTTTTTTATGCTTTGGAGGTGAAAAACCTGTGTTAGAAGGATTCACGGATTTAGATATGGCCGGTGATATTGATACATGGAGATCTACTTTTCGATACTTATTTACTTTTGCAGGGAGAGTTATCTCATGGTAGTTCAAGCTGCAAAAGCGTGTCACTCTTTCCACTACAGAGGCCGAGTACATAGCAACCACATAAGCAGGGAAAGAGATGTTGTAGATGAAGAGCTTCCTACTAGAGTTGGGTTTGAAGCAAGACAAGCATGTGGTTCATTGTGTCAGTCAGAGTGCTATGGATTTAAGTAAGAATGTCACCTATCATACCAGGACAAAGCACATAAATGTTCGTTACCATTGGATCCGGGATGTCTTGGAAGACTAACTGATGAATTTGGAGAAGATCCATACTGACAAGAATCCGTCGGATATGATGACCAAGCCTCTTACAAAACATAAGCATGAGCTTTGCAAGGACTTGGTGGGGATGGATGCTACTTGAGCATCATGACTTGGGCACGAGATCTACTATGTAGGGGGAACCCTCATGGAGCTAGAGGGGGAGATTGTTGAGAGTCCAAACGAAACATGTCCTTATCCCTTACGTGACTTGCACATGTCATTTTAAGTGGGGGCTCATTCTAGCCCCATGTGGAGTGCATGTGAGGGGGAGAGATTAAGTAGGACCCACAAGTCATGTGAGTGGGGTGTGCCACTTAAGTTTTTGTCTCTGTTGTAGAGGCAACTTGGTGGAAGTAAGAAGGGATTTTGGAGAAGTGGTTTTAAAGCTTTTCTTTGGAGAAGAAGAGACTTTCCAACCTAGGGTTTCAAGGTTGAAGAAGAACAATATATAAGGTTTTTTGCTCAAGGCCATTGGTGGAGCAAGGTGTTATCTTGGAGGTAACATGGTTTTGTATCTTGTGTTTGTGTATCTTCAAGCTTGCTTGAGAAGATCAGTGTACCCATTTCCCTCTTTCATAACTAGTGGATTTCATTGATAGTGCCCTATGAATGTAACCTTTTGTGGTGAGCCACGTAAATCTTGGTGTGTTGCCGGTTTGCTTGCATTGTCTCTTTCTATTGCTCACTTTCTTGTATTCTTATTAGTTTCCTTGCGGTTTGGTATTTAGGAGTATTCTCCATAGATTCAGACATAGACGAGAAGGGTTTATTCCGCGTTGCATACTTTGTTAGTGTGCTAGCCTTCCCAACAGAATCGTATGAGATTAGCACCATTTCGATAAACTTGGTTTGGCTCTGAGAGTCGGTAGTCTCTTATTCTCACCACCAAAATAACTGGAGCCGGAATAGGTGCCAGCTAGTAAAGATGCCATTGATTCAATATCCCAATCATTTAATGGTCTTCTAAGGCTCAAGTTAGAAGACGATGGACAGCCATCCCAAACTAGATAGTCTTCTATCTGAAATTCTGAATCTCATTATTGCAAGAGCTGATTCTATTATGTTCACCTTGATGTTATTTGGACTGTTACTCGGGTAATCATTTTTTTTTATTGTTCTACTGTTATAATTAAATGGGTTGATCAGGCTTATTCATCCTCACTTGGGAACGCTATGGAATCATGAAAACCAAATATGGTGACCCTATGCATTTCAACTTTCAAGGTTGATGTCAAGCTTGTCATGAACGAAGTGTTGAATGCTCCAACTGAGAAACGAACAAAGCCAAGCCTCAAGCTGATCAACCCAGCCCATAACTGAACTGACCCTTGACCAGTGAACGCTAGAAACTCTCCCAGCAAAGCTTATTTAGAGTCAGTCTTCACATTTTCTGGCATTTGATCTGTCATTTCAATTATCTGTAATTTGTCTTGGTGCTGTGCTGGGAGAACTTATGGGGAAAGCTGTGTTAGTAGCAAAAGAGCTTTGGCCCTGTGGAAGATGGCCTTTTTCCGATTCTGGAAGAAAGAAACAGTAGAGTTTTGAAGAAAAGAAAAACGATCTAGAAATTATACGTAGTCAGGTGGTGCAAGATCTTTTATTTGTGGGCTAAAATCGTTCTGGAACCAAGAGAATACGCTACAGATTTCGGGAAAGATGGCTGGAATTTGAACTAAGCTAGCTTTCTTACTCTGTAGTTTTTGCATCTTATACAGCTTAGCCATGACTAGCTATCATTTTGGTAGCTAGCTTCCTTGCATACACATAATGTACATGGGGCATACCCCTTGCATTTTTAACATATCCATATTATTCCTATATTTAAAAAAAAAAAACTTAAATCCAACCCAACCCATTACAACTTTTCAGTTCTTGCTTGGGTTGGGTCCAGGTTAAGAGATGAAATGCACATCACTGTGATTTAAATGAGAAAGTTGCAATCAAAAATTAAAAGTTGTACCTTCCAAAAAAAAAAAAAATTAATAGTTGTTAACAAAAAAAAATAAAAAGCCTCTAAAATAAAGTGTACAAGTCTGCAACTTGCACTCTCCTTCCAAACACCTCATTATGTAAATAAAAGCAGAATGTATAACAAGAGCTCTGATACAAACAAGAGCAGATAACGAGAGTTACTATGCCATTAAAACTGAGCTAGTCATTCCTCAAATAAATCTGAGCTAGTCTTCTGAAGGTCCAATAGATTGATGACTAATATATGATACTCTTATCTGAGAGAGGGAGAGAGAGGGAGGGAGGGAGGGAGGGAAGGAGGGAATTTGACTTTTACTTGTTTGACAGAGATGCTTAGTGTTTGTTTTGTGCATTTTTTTACGAAGAAGTGATGACCTTCACCTTCGATCTATGTCATCGAAGAATAGAAATCTCCAGTTTGGTGAAGAACACAGCCACTAAACAGCCAGCCTTTGTTGAAGAAGAATCCTAATTTTCAGAAGTACAACACTAAAGTTCTTTTCTGTTGTCATTATGTTTTATGCTTTTATGTTTGCCCTTTGTTTTACTATCTTGGTATGTATACAAATTGTTTTATTCATTAAAAAAGGGCATTGAGATTCTACTTGGTGCATTTGGGCTACCATAATCTAAGATGTTAAAAAATATCTAATGTTATGAAGGATTACATATCTTATACATAATATGTAGTATATATAGGTAGGTTGGGTTTTGGTCTGTTTTACTCAAATGCTCGACCCTGAACTAAACTCAATTTGGTAATCCGGAATCCTCACGTGTAAAAAAGGACATCAAGAACCAAGCTGACCCAAAGTTGAGTAAGGTCTATGTGTTTCCAGACCAAGTTATATAGTTGATATGTCATTCTGATCATATTAGCTTTTTCTAATTCTAATCTCAGTGTAGGGGGTAAAGGATTGTGGAAAAGGTTTCCAGATATTGTGTGGGTGGGTTGGTGCGGGTGGTGGTGTGTTATTAGAAATCAATATTTCCTTTAATGTAGTTGGAACTTTGTCAACACTTTATTATGTAATCCCGTGGGTTGGTGCGGGTGGTGGTGTGTTATTAGAAATCAATATTTCCTTTAATGTAGTTGGAACTTTGTCAACACTTTATTATGTAATCCCGTGGTTGCACGAAAAGCATCTTACAATCATGGTTCAAAATATCTTATCTTATCTTATCTTGTCCACCGATACGGTCGATACATATCTTGTATCCTTAGTGTTGGCTCGATACGCTGGTGTATTTTAGGACACTCTAATTTCTATATTGTATAAGTTGATACATGTAACATATCGACCATAACGGTTAATACAGCCTATGTGCTACAATGTATTGAGCATATACGACCGATATACTCGATACATGTAATGCAGAGATTGATACATATCCTGTATCCTCAGTGTTGGCGCGATACACAGGTGTATTTTAGGACATGCTAATTTCTATGTTGTATAAGTTGATACATGTAACATATCGATCATAACGGTCAATACAGCCTATATGCTACAATGTATCGAGCGTATTGGACCGATATAATTGATACATGTAATGCTTCTGACTTTTTACATGTAAAAGCATGAAAAACGAATCATTGGTTCATTGTTCAAGTCTCTTTCTTTCCTTAACCCAAAAGACAAACCTCATTGAAATATAGCCAATTTCGTCTCAAAATCTTAATATGATTGAAAACATCTAATATTTGGAGTTTAAAAAGCATTTTTCCTCTTCATGCATAGCCTTTTGAGGTATGCATTGTAAGAGTATTTTTTTTCCATTCCGAATAATTTGTCTAAAACATGTTTTAGAGTTCTATTATATGGATCTATGAATTTCAAGTAAAGATCTAGATACTTATTTGTTTAAGTTTCTATGCGCTTGCGAGCGTACCAGTTTATTTCCACATTAATATATATGTTATGTGGGTGTACGATATGAAAAACATGATAATCTATCATATTTCTAACTTATCTTTGCATCTAATTGAGTCTTGTTTTAAGTATCCATCATTTTACATGCGTATCCATGTTATCCATAGTTTTTACAGCGTTTTCACGCGTATCCGATACGTATCTCGTTGCGTATACATTTTTTACCTGACCGATATGATACCTCGATTCGATATTTTCAACCATGCTTACAATTGTGATGTATTCAAGTGATCTAGAGGGCATGTGCTAATACCTATTTTCTCTCTTTTCTAGGTATATGGTTTTTACGACGAGTGCCAGAGGAAATATGGAAATGCTAATGCATGGCGGTATTGCACAGATGTTTTTGACTACCTAACACTGTCAGCAATTATAGATGGAACTGTACACCTCTGTTTCTCTCTCTCCGGTGATATTCATCTGAGCCGCATTGGATATTTTCTTTTAATTGAATTGATTTCCCTTTTTGAATTCCAGGTGCTTTGCGTCCATGGTGGTCTTTCTCCTGATATTCGAACAATTGATCAGGTTTGCTTTCTCAGTTGGAATTAACCGAGTATTCTGTACTCTTTTTGATTGGCCTTGTGAATACTTTTAATGATTTGAAATTGGTACATATAACTTCTTGTTACATGAGTAACATTTTGCTGTACTTATTATTCATCAAAATTCAAGTGGTTTTAGTTCAATTCATGGAATTATATTGTGGTTCGAGTTCTAACTAATAAATTCTTGAAATCATACCTTGAAAAAAGAATATCCTGAAATAGAATTTGTGCAGTGCTGAACAATGCGTTGAAACCTGAACATTTTATGAACAATTCATGCTTGTATAACAAGGATGTCCAACACGGGATTTTTTTGGGCAGATCAGCTTAAAAATTAGCAAATGAACTTCCTATATGCTTATTTATTATGACTATCCAAGCTGTGGGCTTTATCTTCTCTGGAAGTCTTATTATCTGGTAATTGATGTTTTGTGCATGTACATTTTTGTTCTGAAAAAGAAAAAAAAAAGCTATTAATTGGGAGGTTGGAATTTTCTGTCAGTTTCAGTATATTTTCTTTTAAGAAGGGAACAGTGGTTGTAGTTCATTTAAAAGGTGCTCGTGCTTTATTATTACACACTTTGAGGCATGGGCAACCTCTTACCTATTTGAATAGTTGAAGAAAGCCCAGCCCATTCAACTCCTTAAAACCCAGTTATTAAGAAGAGGGGAACTGGTACCTTATAACTAGCACAGACGGGGCAAAGCCAGGCGATGTGGGACACATTCCAACATGAATAAATAACTTATTTATTTTCAACAAACTTTATTGCTTTTCAATGGTTCCCATATCTTTTCTCTTGTTTTTTCTGTAATGATGGGAACCCAATTCGTTGCAGTCACTTTTAGATGTGGCTCATTTCATATTTCACGCTATTATGATTCTACTTCATCTTTCTTCTTTGCAGTTAGGAAATTCTATTATTGCATATAACTGATGTGATTCTGTATTTCTTTCTTGTTTTTCCCCTTTGTACTGTGCAGATTAGGGTTGTTGAAAGGAATTGTGAAATTCCCCATGAAGGGCCTTTCTGTGATCTTATGTGGAGTGACCCGGAAGATATTGAAACATGGGCAGTCAGTCCACGAGGAGCAGGTTGGCTTTTTGGATCAAGGGTCACATCAGAGGTAGATTTTTTTATTTTTTTAATTTATATGTAGATATCTCTCAATTTTCGAGCACATTCCCTGCTGAAATTAAAAATCTCTCTCTTTCCCGCAGTTCAATCACATAAACAATCTTGATCTTGTTTGTCGGGCTCACCAGCTTGTACAAGAAGGTCTCAAATACATGTTTCAAGATAAAGGTCTTGTAACTGTGAGTAAACAGTCGACTTAGAATGTCCGAAAATGGGGAATTTTTTTTTAATGTTTTCTGATTACTTTTTGTACTAATTTCTTCTTGATAATCGTAATACTCTTGGCTCTGCAGGTGTGGTCTGCACCAAATTATTGTTATCGCTGTGGAAATGTAGCTTCTATATTGAGCTTTAATGAGAATATGGTATGATAATTTACTTGCTCTTGATAACATAGGGAACAGTGGGATACTATCCATTACCAGTTTTCCTCAGGTTGGGGAATGGTTCCTATCACTGGGAGATCCCATTATCCCTAAAGCAGCCTGGTTTGATGCTTTGCCCTCACATAAATTGTTTGCTATATATATTTATTTTCCGTATCTTAATGTCAGACGCATTTGGAAGGATAGTTTGGTAATCTAATCCATCATTAATTAGGAGATACTCTCACGTTTCCTTCTTTATTTTTATTTTTAAGTTAAACAAGCTTGGGGCATTTGTTCGAGTGTCCCGGTCAGTGAGCTTTTCCATGTTGACACCCATCATATTAACTCCTAACAAATTCATTCAATATTTCCAATTGAAGCAAATATACCTAATGAAACCATATTTAATCAAATTATGGTTTGGCAAAGGCTAAGATGGGAATTATTTATAGAAAATTGTTATTATTAAATCCCATGAATTAATTTATAAATTGCTCCATGACGCTTTAATCTGATTTTTCTGATCCTTTTTTTTTCTTTTAAATATGCTTCTTATTTGTTCTCCTTTCCTTTGTTAATTGTAATAGGAAAGAGAGGTTAAGTTTTTTACGGAAACCGAGGAGAACAACCAGATGAGAGGGCCTAGGACAGGAGTCCCTTATTTCTTATAATCAATGAAATTATTTCAGTAGTTTGCTGCTTCGTGTTGCCATTGCCATCGGAAAGAGAAAGCCTTGACTACCTGGTTATATGCCGTAAAGCTGGAGATTTCGCCGGAGCTTCTTTATCCTGCCTGCTACTTTTTTGAACTCTTGTTGTTGTATATTAAAGACCTTTGTTATTTTTTACTTTATTGTTGCTTATATAGTATTTTTCTTCCATCATGTATTTATCACCACTATTCTTGACACATTTTACAATGCTGATGGTAGTTCTTTGTCTATGCATTCACTGGTTTTAGATCTCTAATAGTCTTTCCCCTCCAGCTGCTTCTAACAAAACAACATCAGAATTGCCAGATTTTGTTGAAATGTCATGTGATATGGCCTGCACATAAATTTACCATTAATAACAAAAAAGTAAAAAAAAAAAAAAAAAAAGCGCGCAGGTAATGCAGTAACCTCAATTTTGGATGTTAGCCACTGGTCTCTTTAAAACGAGATGCAATGACTTTTTGTGAAAAATCTGGGGAAATCATACTCTGAAGTTTCTTCTGGGTATCAAATCAATTTCTGGAACTTCTGAGAGAGAGACTGCATCTTGGTTCATTGGATTCGCCTTAGATTTGGTTTCCCTAAACTTAATGTTAATGAAGCTGTTTACTTATCAAAAAAAAAAAAATGTTAATGAAGCTGTTCGTAGTAACCCTGGTGCTGCTGCAGTGGGAGCTGTTTGTAGAGATGATACTGGCAAATTTCTCTGTGCTTCTGCTCTTTTCGTTGGTATCACAGACTTGCTCTCTGCTGAAGCTTTTGCTATAAAAGGTCTAATCATGGCACCGAATTTAGGCTTTCTCTCCATTGAGGTGGAATGTGATTGCACTTTTATCTATCATCAGCAAATCTCCTGTTGATGCTCCGTGAAAACTTCTGCCTATTATCTCAGATATCTCCTTCTCTGTTCCTGTTTGATTCTTTTAGGTTTACGTGTGTATTTAAAGTAGCAAACTCTGTGGCTGACACCCTAAGCTAACTTTGCTTTAGATTTCTTTTCTTGCTTTTGTTGTAGTTCTCCTCTTGAAATCATCTGCCGTTCATCATCTGCCGTTCTCTTGGAGATGATTTCAGTGGAAGGACCACCCCTTGTCGGACATATACTGGTTGATTTATTTATGTTTCATTATCAAAAAAAAAAAAAAAATCATACTCTACAGTGTAACTAAGATGAAAAAAGCTCAACCTTGGTAAGGGAAAATAGATGCAATGGGTCAGATGGTGATAAATCGCTTTCTATTTTGTTCCTCGAGATTAAGCCTGCGTTTGGCCCGGCTTCTATAAGTACTTACTGTAGATTATAGCTTATACAAGCACTTTTTAAAATATAATGTGTTTGGTTGCGGTTATGGGTAAGTGTTTACCCATTAGCATTAGAGGAAGGTTACCCATAAGAGCAGCTTCTCCCAAGCTCTTATGCGTTAAGCTATTTTACAATAATTTAGCCCTAAACTTGCATAAGCACTTACATAAATGTTATTTCTAAACTTTAATAATATTTTTATAGTACTTATTTTACCCCTAAACGTCCATAACCAATTAAATAAATGTATTTACCAAACGCTATTTTCTTCAAATAAGCA
>JAUPMG010069962.1:5536-27141 GCA_031762675.1 Pachysandra terminalis
TGAAAGGAGAAGAAGAACGATAATGACAACGATAAGAAAATGAAGATGAGCCAGCCAAACAAACTCTCTCTCTCTCTCTCTCTCTCTCTCTCTCTCTCTCTCTCTCTTCCATTTTCTTTTTATTTGTTATTTTTTGAAATTAGTTTAGTAATTTAAGGGTTTCTAGTTGTGTTTTTTTTTGGATCATTCTTTAGTTTTCATTGTCTTTTTTTTATCAGTATCCATCGTATTGAGATAGTATCGAGGTAGTATCGAGCGTATCGAGACTGTATCGATTGTATCGGTAATGTATAGACCAATCCACTGTAAAAAGATACGTATCGTATCGTAATGTTGCGTATTGTGCCGTATCGGTCGATACACGATACGTATTGACATGATATTTTAAACCATGCTTAGGAGGGAAACTAAGAAAGCAAAAAAAGCAGAGGAAAGACAAAATATCTAAAAAGCAATTATAACATAAATAAAAAGGGTAGTCCATCAAAGGTCAGCCACGTAGCATATCGTCCTTAGGAATTTCTCTAAGCTACTCACTCCTAGCCACCCTTGCTCTCGCTAGGGAGTCCGCTGCCCAATGCCCTAGGGATCAAGGAGAATGCAATGTTCAATACCTGGCCCAGAGAACGAGCAAGTCTAATCAAATTAGCTAAGCCCCAAGAAAACTTCTGAGCATCTGTGAGGCAGTTTATAACTGCAAATCAATCTCCCTCATCAATAGTATCATGAAAGCCCCTCCCTTTCACCTCCCTCAACCTCAAAATAAGTGCCCATGTCTGCTCTGGTCACATTTCTCACTCCTACTGTCCTATAGAACCTAAAAAAGCATGGATGATCCTACCAAGGTGATCTATGAATAGCCTACTTACTCCGGACGATCTTGGATTGCCCATTGAGCTCTCATCAAAGTTAAGTTTGGTAAAACCCTCCTTTGGTGGGACCCAGGTGACTAGAATCCCATCACTCAATGAAGAAAATGCTACAAATTGCAAATGGGAGATCTAGATTTAAATCCATATACAAATTACTTTTGGATGGTGAATTATTGAGGATGGGAATAGATTGGTGGAGAAATTGTTTTTTGACTTTATGCTATATAGGTTGGAACAGGATTTGAGATTTAAATTGAGGAACTTGAGTGGAAACGTGATTTCTCAGTCTCGACATAATTGGCTAGAGAGACCTTTTGAGGAAGAGGAGATTAAGAAGGCAATATGGGAGATTGACAGAGATAAAGCCTTGTTCTGGTGGGTTCACAATGGCATTTTATCATGGATTGTGGGATACAATCAAGGTGGAATTATTGGAGGTTTTCAATGAGTTCTTTAGTAAAATTTCTAATGCCAATTTGATGTTGATCCTCAAGTAGAGTGGGGCTAGGGAGATCAAAGATTTCATGCCGATCAGCTTAATTACGAGTCTATACAAAGTGATCTCCAAAGTTTTGCTTATATAAAGTAGGTGATTGGAGATGTAACTTCCGAATCCTACAGTGCTTTCACTTTTGGTTGCTAGATCCTTCATAGTGTTCTAGTTGGTAATGAATATTTGAGGAGTGACTTAAACTTGGAAAGGAAAGATTGGTTTGTAAGTTGTACTTGGAAAAAGCCTATGACAGAGTGGAGTAGGAGTTTTTGGATGAGGTGGTTGAAGGGAAAGGATTTGGGGATCGTTGGAGGAAATAGATTGCGGGGGGTAAGTGTTAGGGTTGCTCTTTGGGTTTAAGGTGGGTAGACAATAGATTTTTCTACATCATCTACAATTTTTTGATGACACTCTTATTTGTTGAGACAGAAGAAGTCCAACATTTTTCGATCTAGTTAATATCTCGATATTTGGAGATGGTCTTTGGTTTGAGAGTGAACTTAGATGAGAGGTGTTTATATGGGATTCATGTTCTGTCGAACACACTGCAAATCTTCATTGACGTCCTTAGATGTAGATTAGGAGGATATCCTCTTAGATATCTAGGTCTACCTCTAGATGATAATCCTCATTCTCTGACTTGTTTGGACTCCAGTTATTGAAAAACTATAAAGGAGATCGGCAACTTCGAAAAAGGAATTACCTCTTATTGGGAGGAAAGATCACCCTTATACAGTTGTCTTTGTTCAGTATTGCCATCTACAGCCTATCCCTTTTCAAAGCTCCATCTAAATTGGTTAAATCTTTGAAAAAATTCTGAGAGACTTTCTATGGGAAGGAAAGGGATTCAAAAATGATCACTTGGTAAAGTGGGATATTATTTGCAAGGGGAAATGGGAGGGAGGATTGAGTTTGGGGAACATTATGGCTTGGAACTCAGCCTTATTGGAAAATGATTATGACGCTTGGACGGAGATAGGAGCTTTTTGTGGTTTAGTGTAATTTCCATGGTTTCAAAAATCAATATATCCCTTGATATATCTAGCGATATATCCCCTTTCCCTTAGGGCAATATAAATCCAGGGTGTAATTTTTATTTAATAATTTATCAGGAGATATATCACGATATCAAGCGATATATCACGATATTAGTGATATTGAGCTATATTTCCCTTTTGCTAAGTGCATAGGTCATTATAAGAGGTCAAATAAGGATAGTCTCCCTTATTTCGATTAATAAAAAATGCTTAAAATCTGCAATTTTTTTTCTTAAAGCTTCCAATTTGAATTTTAAATCACTTAGTTTGTAAATTTGTTAACTCTTCAATTCAAAGTTTGTCATGACATAGATTTTGTGAAATTTACCATGTTCTTCGTTAAAAATTGCTAAATTCAAGTGAAGGTCTGCTATAACTCTTTTTTTGTGTCTTCTTTTGTTCAATTTGCATTAAATTGTAAGGAAATGCATGCCAATTTACATATGTGATGGATTGGCATTAGGGGTGTAAACGAGCCGAGCCGAGCTGAGCTTTGCCCGGCTCGGGCTCGTAAAATTTGGACAAGGCTCGGGCTCGACTCAAGCTCGGTAAAAAATTTCGGGCTCAGGCTCGTTATTTTTTCAAGGCTCAGGCTCGGCTCATTAAAAGCATGGGAAAAAAACAATTCAGAACTATTTCTTTTTTTTTTTTTTGGTGAATTCAGCACTAATTCAACACCAAAATTGTTAAAAAGAGAAAAAAAAACACAAAAACCCAAAAACCTTCACGTATGAGAGAGAGAGAGAGAGAGAGAGAGAGAGAGAGAGAGAGAGAGAGAGAGAGAGAGAGCAAAAACAAAAACTGTAGATTGAAGAGGGTTTATATAAACTTGGTGACGACTTGAAATCTGAAAAGTGAAGATTGAAGAAGCTTCCACAGTCCACACTAAAGCTTAGATTGAAAGTTGAAACTTGAAAGATAGATAGTCGTTTCTTGCCGAGATAGTCGTTTCTTGCCGAGAAGAAGATGGAAGAAGAAAAGGAAGTCCAATAGTTAATTAATTAGGGTTTTTTTTAAGTACTTTGGATTAAGCACGCCACACTAATTCTGTATTTAATGATTAATAAATGTTATATATATATAGATGATACATATGACATATAAATTTATATATGATATATAAGACTGAGCCGAGCCTACCTATGCTCGGCTCAGGCTCGTTAAAATAAAGAGCCTATTTTTGGGCTCAGGCTAGGCTTGCGAGCCTAAATATTAGGCTCAAGCTCGGCTCGTTGACAGCCCTAATTGGCATACTTTTCATTATGAATTTTGTAGATTTAAGAGATTGAAACCCCGAAAAGTTTGGAAAAAATGTAATTTCTTGGATTTTCACCTAATATGTAATGTTTTATCCTCTAATATTCTAATAATTATCTACATATATATTGGAAGCCTGTTATGCATCATCCAAAAAATGAATTTATTTTCAAATCATATATTTATTTATTTTTTAAAAATTAATTAATTTTTTTAGGATAAATTACATTGAAACCCCCTTACGTTTGGTATAATGGCAACAAGTGCGCCTCGAACCGTGGCCATTACAATCAATACCCTTATTGGGCCAAACTTGAGGGGGGTTCTAACGATCTATAACAGAAGCTGTTCATTTGACCATAATACCCCTCAATCTAATGTTACACTTAAGTTGCTAAAAGGATAAAAAATTAATTATTAATTTATCCTATAATTTTAATAGATAATTGGGGTTTTCTCAATTTTCAATGTTACAGAGCTTCTTTTTTCTTCCATATAAGCACCTATTTTGTTCGTAAGATCATTAAACAAGGTATGTAAGCGTATTTTATATCCTTAAAATATACTGCTATAAGCAAAAAGCAAATATTCTGTTCCTTTATTGTCTGTTACTAACGGAAAGGGTTTGTTGTAACATACTTTCAAACTTTAGAGGAGGTGTTTGTGATGGCCAAGATTTTTTATTTTTTTATTTATTTTTTTATAAACAATTAACAACAATTCATTAATCATCAAATATGTGGAGTACAAAGGATCACAAAGTGTGATCAAAACAGTAAACCAAAGTTGGGGCAAGAAAAGGAGGAAAGATACAAATGAAACAAAAATGAAACAAAGGGGAACAAAAAGTCCCAATAGTACCAACGGATTTATTTGCTCTAAACACTCATCAATGTCAATGCCTTCCTCAAAGAAATCTTTGCCCACCCCTCCTCTAGCCAAACTGTCCGCAATTGTATTTGCTGAACGAGGAGTGGGGAGGAAAGAAATTCTCATGCCATGTCCAATATATCTCGCTAAACAAATAGGATGAGCAAATCTCCAAGGAGGAATTTGAGACTGTCATTCAGGAGATGACCAAGAATGAGTCGCCCTTCACCACTAATCTTCTAGATTGAGCTTCTTAGCCTCTTCTATGCCTGCTAACATAGCCCACACCTCTACCCTAGTCGAATCCTTTGTCCCAATTGGCCCAGAGTAAGCATGAACTAGCTTCCCTTTCGAATCCCTGAACACCTCACCAATCCCAGAGCTTCTCGGGTTACCCAAAGTAGAGCCATCAAAGTTAAGCTTGATAACGCCACTTGGTGGGGCGATCCAAACCTGGGACTGAATGCTGCGAGCTGGCGACATATGTATGATAATACTCCATTCCCTGATAATCATCTCTATGGGGAAATCCCTAAAGACCAGAATAACTGAAGCCCACGATGCCACCGTTCCCAGTATCAAATCAATAACCAATGTGAGGCTCCTCTTCACATCCTCAAAGATACGTCTATTCCGCTCCCCTCATATTAACCAAAATATAGCATAGACTACCATGTCAACTAGTATTTTCCCTCTCTTGCCCAACCTATGGTACCTTCATTGTGAGAGTAACAAAGCTACTTTCTCCAGCATCACCCAGTCCACTCCTAATCTCGGTAAGAAATACATCTACACACCCCTGATAAAGCTGCAATGAAGAAGGAGATGATCCACCGACTCCCCCTATCTCCTGCACATGAAACAAATATGTTGAGAAATAGTCAACTTACTTCTCTTTTGCAGGATATTGCATGTATTGATTCTATAAAGAATGGTTGTGCACACAAGAAGTCCAACTCGAGGAGGAACTCTTGGTTTCCAAAGTTTTGAGGGTACAAAAGGAGCCAAAATAAGATTTTGCTCCTTACGAAGGACTGTAAAGAAAGATTTAGTGGAAAAGATTCCACTAGACTCAAAGAACCAAAAACGCACATTTGAGAGGGCGAGGTCGATGGAAAAATCTCTCAAACCCTCAACGAGAATACCAAACTCCCCTATTTCATCCACTCTTAGATCCCGTCTGAACTCAAGATTCCAAGTAAGACCAAAACCAGACCAAGATAGAAAATTTGAGGCAAAAGCATCCCTGTACCTAGCCACCAAGTAAAGTCTATGAAAACAACTAAGCAAATTGGACTCCCCACCCCAAATATCATGCCATAACCAAATACGTCGACCATTACGCACCCAAAATCTCAAATGAGTATGGAGGGAGGTAGCAAGTGCAGTGATGGCCTTCCGAGGGCTTATATTGTAGATCCTTGCAGATTGGCGAATGTCCCATCCGTTATCACACACCCCATATTTGCTTACTATTACTTGATACCACAAAGCATTATTGTCCATACTAAAGTACCACAACCATTTGCCAAGAATAGCCGAATTACGAAACAGAATATTCCTTAGAGATGCTAGATTTTTCAAGGTTTACTCCAAGACCCGACACCATCTCAAAGCACCTCAAAATAAATTTGATCCAGTAAACCTATTCCTCGATAGCTTCAAAGAGCAGAATTGTGTCATCGGCATATTGTAAATGAGATACTAACACCCTATCTCTTAACAGAAAAACCCAATGAGACCCATGCTCTCTGCTTGTATTAGAATTCGACTCAAGACATCGCCCACTAAGGTGAAAAGAAAAGGAGAAAGTGGATCACCTTGATGTTGACAAAACATTGATCTTTGACCAAACATATTTTACTCATGTGTGTGAGTTCTTTATGATGTGTGGCGTAGTCCCATTCCAGATCTTAGGTCTCTTAATTATATCCTACATTAAGACCCTTTGATTCTAGCTTTAGACCTTATTTTGTTCTATCATGATTATTATTAGTCTTTGATATTTGTGGGAAAAGATATATTTTGTTTTATTTTTGGCTGAGCCTGATTTAATTTGTCAGGCTGTCTACGTACCCGAAGTGGGATCGAACCAACCGTAATTCTATAACAATCGGACCGCCAAGATTCGAATTGATTTCATTTTTTGATATAATGGACCACTAGGATCACGTTTGTTTTAACTTGAAATGGACCAGCAAGGATTCAATTTGATTTGGATATAATTTTAGGTCATTAGGACCATTAGATCCGATGTTTAGACCATATGGGCCGTTAGATCTGATATATAGATCATATGGATCGTTAGATCTGTTATTTAGATCACATGGACCGTTAGATCTGTTATTTAGACCATTTCGACCGTTGGATCTGATATCTAGATCATGTGGACCGTTAGATCTGATATCTAGAACATATAGACTGTTAGATCTGATATCTAGATCATGTGGACCGTTAGATCTATTATTTAGGCCATTTAGATCGTTAGATATGATATCTAGATCATGTGGGCTGTCAGATCTATTATTTAAACCATTTGGACCGTTAGATATGATATCTAGATTATATGGACCATTAGATCTGTTATTTAGACCAAGACCATTAAATCTAATATCTAGATCATATGGACTGTCAGATCTGTTATTTATACCATGGCCCAATTGGCCTCAAGGACCATGGGATTGGACCACTAGAGTCATAGACTTTTGCCCCAACCCGATGTGTTATTGGCCTCAAGGACTGTGGGAATGGACCACTAAAGTCATGGACTTTTGGTCTAGCCCGATGTGTTGTTGGCCTCTAGGACCATGGTACTGGATCACTAAAGTCATAGACTTTTGGTCTAGCCTGATGTTTTATTGGCCTTAAGGACCATGGGGCTGGATCACTAAGGTCATAGATTTCTGGTCTAGCCCAAATCATAATTGGTCACAAGGACCATGGACTTCACCACTAAAGCCATGGGCTTTGGGTTTGGTAGCCTGCATGTAAACCACATATTCTCCAGCCACGAGGCCTTCAACTTGATCACCATTTTATTGTATGGTTCATTTTGTTTTTGAGCAGAAAACAATGAGATGTATCAGCATAACATTTTTCAATTTTTACATTCTCCATCTAATACACTGTTGTGAAGACCAAGACCTGTATATAGAAATGACTAATTTTGTCTCAATTCCCAACAAATATGTGATGCATTATTTCTAACAGCAGGATTGTTAATGT
Source organism: Pachysandra terminalis (assembly GCA_031762675.1). Classification (NCBI taxonomy): domain Eukaryota; kingdom Viridiplantae; phylum Streptophyta; class Magnoliopsida; order Buxales; family Buxaceae; genus Pachysandra; species Pachysandra terminalis. The sequence goes on from JAUPMG010069962.1 coordinate 13,291, forward strand.
CATAGCAGCTACGATCGCATATATCCATAGTATACCAGTTAAGTGCTGCAACAAGATCGTTGTGGACAGCTGATGGCATAAATACCAATAGCTTGTAGAAATCAGCATTATATTTTGTCTCGCAAGGGCTGCCTTTCCCTTCTCAGCCATAGGTTTGGGGGGTGGGAGGGAGTCTACGCCCTTTTAGATTCACTTTCTCTCCTTCTTCCCCTTCATGGTAGCTCGAGCGACAAGGACTTAGTTGATTATGATTAAAGATTCAAGGACTCTTATTTTGAGAATGCTTCAAGACTAATTATAAATAGAATCAATGACTCCTGTTAGAGAGTGATTTTTGAGCCAAGGAGTCATGATGTGTTTGATGGAATATGAGATAGAAGATTCAAAATAGAGCTCTTGGAATATAGAGTCACGGACTCACCAAAAGCTCTTAGGAAGAAACGATACATGAAAATGGGATGAAGTTTGAAATTGGGTTTTGAGGAGAAAAGAAGAAAGAGATATAAATTCTTTTATTTTTTTACAGAGAAAGGAGGAGAAGTAGAAAGTAGTATGTACCTGATGGTGTCTTCTCCAATGTTTTTCTTCTCTTTCAACTTTGCTATTACTTAGTTGCTGTCTTTTCTCTGCAATAACTGCTTTTTTCTTTCTCTTTCTCTCCAAAACCTCCCATTCCCACCTTCCTTTAGTGTTATATAACTATGAGGTGGGAGTTACATAACTTCATTTCTTAGTGGGTGACACTTGTCTCCTTCTTGCAAACTTGGGAGTTATATTAACTCTCACTTTTTCTTTCCTTCACCATGTGGCATTTATTCATATAAGATAATGCGAAATGTCTTCTTATGTAAGTTACAATAACTACTCCCTTTGATGGGTGCCATGTAGCATGAGAAGTTATGTAACTTCATTTCTTAAAGGGATTCCATGTGTCAAGACACTACATAGCAACACCCTATTCATTTGTCTATATTATACACTGTAGTGTTTAAGATTATCATCACCATCCAGCCATCTTGATAATAGATCAGATGGTTAAATTTACCCAATGATCAAATTGGGCAGTTCCAATTTCGTGATTTATTGCCCATTATTCAATCGAATGGTTAAAATTGTTTGCTTATTTAATCGGATGAGTTATGTCATTTAGGTATTATATCGAATGGTTGAAATTATTTGATTACCAAATCAGATGGCTCCGATTAATTTAGACCCATTGTTAAGGTGCAAAAATTGGTATATCAACACCTGATGAAGCCCTTTTGAAGAATCAAGGTTTGAGGGGTACTTTGCCATTATGCCCAACCCAAGAGGGGTGAATGTAATTTACCATTTTTTTAAGAACAAACTTTAATGATTTCAAATGTTTGATATATAAAGTAACAATTTTATTAAAATGTTATTTGTCAGTTCAATCTTTTTATCAAATAAAAAGGGTGAACTTATTGCAAAATCATGAATTTATTAGTACAAAATAGTTTCTAGAGAAAAATTGTGAAAAATTTGAGCTCATAAGTAACACCATGCGGTATCGAGCCACATGTTTTGAATATATAATCATGTATTTGGGTTGAAAACCATCTATTGGGTGTTGGATAATTGTTTTTGTTTTCTAAATATGAAACTTTCTATTTATGTTTCCTTGAGTATTTTATTGACTGATTATGTAGACAGTGACCCTATTACTTACCTATCTATAAATGCATTGCTCGGTTAATATCATTATATTTTGTATTTTTTAAAGATATTTAGGTGTAAATATGCATCTTATAAAGTTTCATTGGAAATTTTCCCTTTTTTCAATGGTTTTCCCCATTTCTCCAAAATTTTGGGCGACATCGATATTTTCCTCGATATATTGAGCGATATTGCCCTTTTCCCTTAGTGACGATATATTTAGCGATAGACATTTAAAACCTTGGTAATTTCTAGCAATTATGGCATCCATGAAAACAGTTGGGACATCAATCCCCATGCTAGAATGCATACTGCTAGTCGTTGCAAGGCTATTTCTTCCATTGTGGTGTTGTTCTATTAGATGTTTGCCTTGGTATATTGATAACGGGTCACAGACCCTATGTTGGCAAGACATTTTTTGGGGGAGTCTGGATTCTCTACTTGATTCCCTCGAATGTTTAGATTGGTTCGTAAATGGGAGGCAAGGGTGTTCGACGTCATTTCTTTGTTGGCATCCGAATTAATATGGAACCTTGATCTTAGAAGCGATCCAAGACTAGTAGAGATAAGGCAAACTTGTTACCGTTTTTGATCTATTGCATGATGTTTTTCTTGACCCTAATTTCCAGGCTATTAGAATTTGGTCCCCATAGCCTTGAGGTGTTTTTCCCACGAGGTCCTTTTGTATCCGTAGAGGTGACAAGAACCTACCTCCACTCCCCTTCTCTTCCTGGGTGTTTGGAAATCACATGCTCCACCTCTATGTTATTCTGAATCATTACCGCAAATATATTGCATAAAAGAGTAAGTATTGGATGCTGTCACCACAGGTTTGCATCATTTGCAGAAGTAGTGGGGAGTCATTGAAGCACCTTTTCCTTCAATGTGATAGAGCTTGAGAGATTTGAACTTTCTTTTTGCAGTTGATTGATAGGGAGTGGGTTATATGCCCGCAAGTGTCCGCTCACTGTTAGCGTAATGGCCTTTTTTGGGCCTAGGCAAAAGGGGGAAAATGATGTACTATGCCCTATATCCGTTAGTATTATGGGCTATTTGGGGGGAGAGAAATATGAGGATTTCTGAGATGAGATGGAGCAGCACACGAACTATCATCGATATGATGAATAGATGGTGGAGGTTTGGTTGTCTTTTAAATAAAAGATCATCTGAACTTTTATCCATTTTCAAATGTTCAATAAAGAAATTGCTGGTCAGTATGATAACACGTTGGGTAGATGACGGTTATGGCAGGAAAGGGGAGAACTCAGACGAAGACAGATGCCACTTTAGATTTCTTCAAGTCTCACCCTAGCCAAATGTCTCTTTCGGTTCTTGCTAATTCAATGGCTCACGTTTTCTACTTTTGATCTTCCTTGCCGTATCAGGTCTCATTCAGTAGGCCAGGGAAATTGTATCTAGCTTTGCTAACAGTAGGACTGCTCACACCTTCCGCGAGGCTAACATGGTTGTGGATTCTTTGGCCTCTTATGTCACACACAACTCTCTCTCTTTCTCAGACTTGGATTGAGAACTTCCCTACATGCATTCTATTTTTGGCCAATGATGATGTAAGGGGTTGGCACCCATCTTATGGTTCCACTTAATCAATGATATTTCATTTTACCAAAATAAAATTGAGTGGTTCTCACTCTTGCCAGAGAGAAGTATTCTCTGCTGAGAATCTTCTTAGATGTTCTCTCTCACTGGGTTGCAGTCTCCTTAGATTGCATTCCAGATGTGTGTTCACCTTTCCTAGTGTGTTAAGTGAGGTCAAGTGATCCTTTTATAGACTCAACCTATCAGATTAATGACACGTGTCATCATCTCACAAGGGTTTAGAAAGAATCCTTATTTCTTCATATCATAAATTTGAGGTGGCATCTTCTTGGGTTTGCAGGTCGACCAGCTTATCCATTAACCCTTCTGACTTTCCCCTAACTTAGGTTGATGTGCCGGAGTCCACGTTGGCCGTCAACGACTCCCATGCCTGTGGTCTCCTCGCCTTAAGAACTGCTGGTAACTATCCCTAGAGGACTCTCGTCTGGGATGGAGGCCTCTTCTCCAGCAAACAAATAAGTAATAAATAATTAATTAAACAAGTCCAACGAGTCATACTGGAGCATAACTTGCATTAGTTAACCCAATGCATTATTATTCGTAAAAGATTTTGCTCGGCCTTTTTGTTGGAGGCATCAAATGTAATAAATCTCAAAATGATAAGTCTTATAATACATTCCATGAGTTAACTAGAACCATATCATTTGGTTTTAGTCCCTCTAGACATCCATGTGATGGTGTTGGAGTCTGCAGGTTTCAAGGGCACAAAGTGCTGAAAGTCCATGTGCTCAAATTACCCAAGGTCAGAACCCTAAATTTCCAAGTTGGACACTTTCCAGGCGTTGTAAAAGTCAATACACATGTTTCCCGGCTCCCACAACGTTATTATGTGAGACATAAGGCCTTGGAGGTGAAATGTGAAACCATATTGGAACTGGTGCTAGATATGTTGTTAGACCTAGTTTTGTCTTTTCCCTTGGTTTCAGGTATTCGTTCTTGTTGGCATTTTGGAGGTTTCTACTATTTATAACCTTTTGAATCCATCTATGACACATTCTAGAGGATTCAAAGAAGTCTTAACTCTTAACTATTTTTGGTAGAACCTACGACCAAGGATTTACATTTTGATTTCGCTAGGGGGACTTGGCGAAATTTTGCCATCTCCCATCTCCCATCTCCCAGCTCCCATCTCCCATCTCAGGGAAAAATTGGGGAGCTGAGGGGAAAAATTGGAATTTTGATTTCAAAATTTTAAGGGGTTTAAACGAGGGTAAAATATAAATAAAAATCCCAAAAATAAAAATAACATACATATATAGACATTCACACATATGTAGGCAAGTATAGTTATGCGTATTGTGTAGGGGAAATATAGAGATGTAATGCCTTAATGATCGGAAATGAGAGATAATGACATGAAAATAACTCAAAATATGACATAGATGCATATTGCATATATATCAAGGCTAACATGGCGGAATATCATCAACATGGAACAAAAAGATATACAATGAAAACAAAAATAGAAGTCAAATAATTCTATAAAACATAAAAAAATGTCCAGTATGATCCAATTCAAGTCCAAGTAAATGGAAATGTCACATCCATAAAGAGTGTTCTGTTGGTTTATAGTCATGCCCATCATCCGGGTGAGTAATAGGCCATTGACCTTTTCTAACATTTCATTATTTTTTCAATATATTTTTAGTAACTTGTGAAGTTTTCTATATTTTATATATATATTTTTAAATTTAAAACAGATAATATAATTAATTAATTGGTCAATTATTTGTTAGAATAATTGGCCAAATTAATTAAATTTTTATTACTAATCTTTTTTAAGTAGGTTTACATTAGTTATTCATAACATATTAATTTTTTTATACTTATATATATATATATATATATATATATATATTTAATTATATTAAAAAAATTAAATAAATATTAATTATCATGAAATTTGTTTTTTTTTTTTTGAAGTTAAGCTTTATTGATATAATAGAGAGAAATGCTACATTCTTGGAAAGGCTACATTCTTACATATACAGCACCATTTGAATTCCTCTCCAAGATTTTCTTAAGATCCAAGAGGATGTCATTTTGACTAAATACAACAATATCATCACCTGAAGGGTGGATATTAGCTAGAAAATCGGCAGCTGTATTAACCTCTCTGACAATGTGATATATGTGGCAGAGTTGGAATTGCTCCATTAGCTTTTTAATTCTGTGAACTAGTTCCCTCTTGTCCCATGGTATCTGAATTTCTGACTTGAGATATAGCATGGCATTTGTCAGTAGCAATCTCCAACTGGGTTATGTTAGCCTCTCTTGCCAAGCTGAGCCCATACTTGATAGCTTCCAATTCACGCACTAAAACCTGTGAAGGTCTACATGATATGGTCAAAGCCAAAAGACACTCCCCTTATAAGTTTCCTATGATACGTCCTGAGCCCCTGCCCTGACTTCCTTCATTGCCCCATCAGTATTAAGAACATACCTACCCTTGGGGGGTGGTAGCCATGTATGCCTTGTCACTTGATTGAAATTAAAACTTGCATCTATGCTCCAGTTTGTACAGAACTGTTTGTTACATGCTGTATCAAGAACTTTCGCTTCTTTAGACTTTAGTCTAGCCTCCACATCGGTAGTAATCTTCCTTAGGTCATACTCACCAGGATTGTATTCGTTCCTGAATATTCTGAAATTTCTCTTTCCATATATGATACACTGCAGCAATAAAGACTAGTTTCTTGATTGTTTGGATAAGGTTCTTGCCTGGGAAATGGTCGGAGCACCATTTGATTTCTTCAATCCATGCTTTGGCACCCCTGTTATAACAGCATTTACTAAGGAGCTGTTCCCAAATCTCCCTAGTGTATGCACAATTAAAGAATAGGTGGTCATGACTGTCTTCCTTATTCCTGCAGAAAACACAATTAGATCTTGAAATGATTCCAAATTTTGTCAATCTGTCTTGATTGAGCAGGTGATTGTGAATGGCCATTCAAGAACTGTAATGGATATTACTAGTGTACCATATCAGGTTATGCCACTCCACTGGATCACGCTGAGTTCTGCTTTTGTTCCAAGTTACCTTCATGCTGACCTTGCCATCAGGACTAGGAGTCCACACCATCTGATCCTTTCCAGCATAAGTATACAGGGGAATTGTCTTCAGTTTACCCCATATCTGCCTCCCTATATTAGACTGTGAAATTGATGTTCTCCACTACCCATTTTGTATCAGTTCCTCACCCTTGGTGTAAAGTTTGAATCCTTAGCATGGATTTGCCTACTAGATATTGATTTGATCAGTGGACCCATGCTGTGCCAGTTGTCCATCCATAGCATGGCATTTTTATCCCATATAAGCAATGACATGTTATTTTTATGCTAAGTGATGGCATTGCACTTTATTGGCACATCATCTTATCTTAAGGTGATGTGTCGAAGTGTCCAAAAATGGTCATTGAACACATCGTATATTTGTTTGTTCATCCTTGCCATGTTGAAACTTTTTTTTTTTGATCAATAACGAAGATGATATATAGATAAAAAGAATGTACAGTAGACAAAGGGTTAACAGTTCCATGTTGAAATTTTGCATTGTCACTGCACACTATTTTTATTCCTAAACCTTATTAGAAGGCATATCATTATTCTTTTTGGAAGTACCCTTCCTTCAAGGAAGCATGCAGTGGGATTTAGATGGCTTTAGTGAGGTGGTGTTAATGTCTAAATTCAAACATGCCTATCAGATCCTTCAGCTTTTTGTGAGACAACAGTGGTTGGGTCGGGTGTGATTGTTCTTGCTATATATGTCGATTAAATTATTGTTATAGGAAGTGATCACAATTGGATAGTTGGTCTGAAAACACATTTGAGTAAGCACGTTCAGACTAAAGACGTCCATTTTAGGTATTTTTTGGGCATTGATGTAGTGCGCTCTAAGAGTAGTGTTATCTTACATTGAGGAAGTATGCCTGCTAGAATAAACAGGTGTTAGGGACTAAGTCTAGTGTAACTCCAACAGATCCTAGTATAAATTTGATGCTGAACTAGGTGAATTGTGTGCTAATCCAGAGATGTACAAGTGTCTGGTTGGTTGGAAAGTTAATATATCCAGTAATGACTTGTCTTAGGTATCTTGTTAGTGGTTAGTTAATTTATGCAATCTCCAAGACAATTACATTGGGATACTTGTACTGTATGTAAAGTTTTGTGATATTTGAAGGGAGCTCCCTTTAAGGGTTTATGCTTCAACCTTCTGATTGTTTAGATGTTATGGGATTCTCTGCTGCAGCTTGGGCTGCTGATCAAACTGATAGGCCTATTTATGTGTGTTGTACATTTGTGGGCACTTGCTAGTAACCTGACCAAGATTTTAAATAGGGAAAATTAGACAACATGCCTACTTTCTCTCCTTTTCTACACTTTGGGACTACCTTTTGAGAATTGTACACTGAAGGCCTACTTTTAAAACAATTCTATGATTTGGGCCTAAATCACTAGAACAAATCTTTGCCTTTTCAAGTTTGCCCCCTATTGCAATTTTTTTTTGTTAGATAAACGTGTATCTATTGATTCCAAGACTTGTGCCAGGCAATGAAAAAAATTGTAGTGGACTTCTATCTAGTGATTTTGGGAGTCAAACTTGGAAGGGAAAAGATATGCTACAATGATTGAGGCCCAAATCATAGAATTGCTTTAAAGGTAGTCCAAAGTGTTAAGAAATTGGGAAAATAGGCCTATAACCTAATTTTCTATTTTAAGTATTGGTATCATGGGATATTTTGTGTTGTTTGAAATAGGGAAATATCAAGTTTATAAGGAGGGAAGCTATGTCACATGGACTTCGTGCGGGTATCGGGTGTATCATGTGTTTCGAGGTGTCAGAATCCTCTAATCCCCGTAACCAGCCTATTCACAATATCAGTTTTTACACATTTAAAAACTTGATAATTAAATTTTATAATGAAGATAAATGAGGCACATGTTTAGAAATGAGAAAATATCTGTTAAAAACAAAGTTTAAAGTATGGGTTTCGGATCGGGACTTGCCCCCCTCCAAAATCGTTACAACTCGGTATGTATCCGCTGGTATGCATCAGGTACCGGCCAATACCATTAAAAGATGAAGGCGATTTGATGAGCATCAGTTGATACCTATATTGATAGGTTGGGCCGATTTTGGCTTATACTTGAAACCTTGGTTAAAAAGAATTGGACATGGTTATGAAAAAGGTTCAAAATGTCGCTGTCGCAAGACATGTTGTAGACATGGCGGAAAAAAAAAGGAAGAAAAAAAATATATAGAAAAGTGGGTAAAAAATGTGTTTTTGGCTGTCAAACTTTAGAGGGATGTAATAGAGGCCTAAATACATTTAAAAAACATAACAAATGACACAAACAATGTCTATATGATTAATGGCATATATTTAGATATACTAATGCCATGTAAAACTAAAAGATTTAATCAATTAGAACTTAAATAAGACAAATATGTACATGAAACACAATAAAAGACTGAAATGACAGAAGGGATACATAAAATAAGCAAATAGTCAAATACAAATGAGGAGACGTCAGACATCAATCCCTAATCCCATACTATACATCCTATCCATAAAGAGTGGCGACTCGGCTCAATGTCATCATCCTAATCACCCCCATCCCTATACTGACCATAATGCCTTGTCTCTATGTAATTGCAATATTGGCCCCTATCCATAGTATAATGGTACCATTGCATGTAGTCTCTCACATGTCTCTAGTACTCATCGGGAGTAATGATCCCAATAGGTGGATATTGGGGATAAAGTGAGGTTGTGAGTCTGGTAACAATAGTAGGAGACTCCAAAATCACCGGGTGTAAGATAGTATTCATGTGGTAATATGGCTGCCTTTGTCCATCATATCCTAAGGGGTATGGATTTACCGGAAAGATCCCATATTTGTACTCCCCTCGTCATACTGCATTGTATGCCCGCCATATCCATAATCATATGTATGGTATGCTCTTGACTCTTGTGACCATAGCTCCCGGTATCAGAGGGATAATGCCCTATAACGACACCATGTTCTCTAGCCCTAAGATGTCCATGTGATGAAGTAGGTGATGAATCCTACTACTGTCCACAACAAACATCAATCGGTCCAAGGCTGTGGGATATGGAAGCCTCGTTCTGAGTGCTAATATGCTGCCTCTCTCTTTCTTTTCCCTTCCCCCCCTTTCGTTGGAAAGACTGTCTATACTGACTCTTGTGATGTGATGGGGAATCTCTATCGTCTTGATCCTCTGCACCTCCACAGCTACTACCACCATCACTAACCTCAGTACCACCCTTAGCACCACCACTACTACCATCATCACCACCACTGCTACCACCACCATCACCACTGCTACCACCACCTCTAGCATCACCATTGCTACCAGTACCACCACTACCACCTCTCCTAGCACTACCCCCTAGTCGTCATCATCATTGTCATTACTTTCATCACCAACATTGCCTCCTTTGGTGTCATCATCATCATCATTAGAATCCGGGTCAACGTCTACTCTTGGTGTGCCACCACGCGCTTGAATCCGCCCTCCATTGGGTGGTGTAATCCTCATGGCCCTATCAAAATAATCTCCACTCTGCTGCCCTACCTCTGCCTCCAACACTGCATCCACATCAATCCCCATATCAGTAGCAGCTCGAGCAACGACACCCATCTGTAGAGCGGGTGTCATTACTTAACATATAATTAGTATACTTGAAAATATGTACAGATTCTCTCTAGATCTGAAAATATATATATATATTTATATTATGTATTTTTCGGAAAAAATAATTAAATAAATATATTTATTTTGAAATAATAATGACACCCATCTGTAGATCGGGTGTCATTTGTTAATATATAATTAGTATACTTGAAAACATGAACAAATTTACTTTAGATCTAAAAAAATTGAATTTTTACCTTGATTTCGTCGGTGAAAGCCTTGAAAACAGCGTAGAGTCGTAAATCCGGTGAAATTATACCTTTTTGGGGGAGAAATCACAAGTAAATAGAAAAGGGGAGAAAGATGATGAGAGAAATGTGAATTTGAAGGGACAGATTTCCCCTTTTATAACGACATCTCGTGCGACATGTCGTTCGAAATTCCAGTTCTGCCATTTTAACTTAAAATGGGAGACATGTCGTGAGACCATAGTAAATCTTATTTTTTACATGACATCGTCGACATGTCGCTTGACATATCGGCGAAATCAGGGTGTAGCGATTTACACCCTGATTTCGTGTCGCCCATCAAAACAGTATAATCCTAAATCAGTGGATTTCAAATCCACGGAGTTCAAAATACAGAGATCAAATTTAAATCCGGGAATCCAAACACACTTAAGGAATTGTAAACATTTTATTTGATGAAAAATCATGCAATCGCCAACAAGTATTCCAGCCATGGATGCCCTCCATCAGTTTATCATATATTTGTATTAGCAAAGTTAAAGATGGAAATTAGGAATCGAAAAGGGGGTGAAGAAAGCACAAATCCAAAAAGAACAATGAAAAAAGAAAAGAAAAACAGGGGATGAGCTCTACAGAAATTTAAAAATAAAAGTAAAACTGAACCGATATATATATATAGTGAGAGAGAGAGAGAGAGAGAGAGAGAGAGAGAGAGAGAGATTGTTACGCATTTTACGAGAAAGAAAAAATCTTTGAGAGAGAGAGAGAGAGATTGTTACGCATTTTACGAGAAAGAAAAAATCTTTGTGCTCGAAAGTCAAAACCAGTAGAGAGAAGGGAGAATGAGAGAGAAGGGCAAAAGCTGAACTTATATACATATATTGTGGGAGGGAGAGTGTGTGTATTACACATTTGTAGACTTTCAATGTTACGAGAAAGAAAAATTTATCTGTGCTTGAAAGTCAAAACCGGTAGAGAGAGAAGGGAGAATGAGAGAGAGAAGGGCTTATCTCAAGTGCTACTTTGTTGCTCCTCTTTTTGTCGAATAGAATAAAGGCACTAATTAGCTCAAGACTTTATACATAAAGCTTCTATTTTTGTATAATAACAAAAATGTTTAATTGTAATTACAAATTAAGAATGTTTAAAACCTATTAAATATTAATTTAAGTTGAAAGTAGCAAGTTATTGTATTCAAGTTGATTAATAAGTTTATTTAAATTTTTAAGTTTAAATAAAAAATTAAGTTTAAGTAAACTAGGTGGTTACCTAAACAAAAATCACTCCTAGTCGGTCGACCAATCATCTATGAGTCCAGGCAGTCATCTAGTCTCAATTATATTGGGCTAGTGTCGCTTGGGCCCTTGGAAAAACCAATTGGGTGCTTAGGCGACCTCCTTGAACAATGCTACTCATAGTTATGGTCCAGATTGGAGGTGTTTATTTATTGCAGTTCTAACTTTGACTAGGCATAACTCATAATTACACATCTGGAAAAACTTTGGTCAAATTGTTTTTTAGTTGACTTAGTTTAATGCACCTCCATAAATATACATTCAGCAAAAAAGGCATATTCTCTTGTATTCTTAGGATTTAACTAAGCATAGCTGTTTAATGTAGATTGCTTCCCCCTTTCAATTTCGGGCCATCCTTTTTTTTTTCCTCTCCTTTTTGGTTTATCTTCTGAGGACCCGACAGGCCTGGTACTAGAGTTGTAAACGAGGCTTTACCCAGCTCAGCTCAGACTCGTAAACCTTGAGCAAGGATCAGGCTCGGCTCAAGCTCGTTAAAAATTTTAGGGCTCGGGCTCGGCTCGTAAAAGGCTTGGCTGGTAAAGAAGCTTTGTTTAATCCAAATTCATCAATATTATAGTTGATGATTGTTATTACATAAGAGTATATTGTATTAACATTTATGATTTATATTAATATAAGATTTAGGAATATAGATGCATAATTTTATATGTAAACCGAGCCGAGCTTTAAATAACCCGAGCCTACCCAATCTCGATTCAAGCTCATTAAGATAATGAGCTTTTTTTTTGGGCTCAAGCTCAGCTCATACGAGTCGAGCCTGAGCTTAGCTAGCTCGGCTCGTTGACAGCACTACTTGGCACACTTCACTCCTACTTACGGGTCCTAGGGAATATTGTGGAATCTGAGAGGGACAATGTAAGCAACTTCCCAGTCTTGGCTGAAAGTCAAGTAAGCTTCCTTTGATTTGGTGAAGGCAGGATTTGATTACAGGACCTAGGGTCAAGACCTCCAAGTCTTTACCACTGTCCCAATTGGCACCATATCTATCTCATGCTATCCTCCACCTTCCATCTCCGACTCAATATAGTTAGAAAGATAAAGTAGCAAACAAGCAATGATAAATGAGTATAAAATCAACAAATTTTTTGAGATTTTTATATATTTTTCTCAAGCATTATCTATATTAGTAAAATAATAAATTGTCTAGTATAAATGCATGATATAACATAATATTTTTCACTACTTTTTCATTACAAATCTATATTTTCCTCATTTTTTTTGTACGAATATCTATTTTTTCAAATAAATAACATGCCAATCTTAGTTTGAGAAAAGGTAGATCAAACAGTTCATTTTATAGCACAAGTACTAAACCTTTAATTAAACTAAAGCCCTAACTTTAGATTTGAATATTTAATAAAAATAATTGAAATAAATAATTTGTAGTAAAAATTATTTTTCGATCATTGCTTAGATCAGTCCTTTCGTTTAATACATATAAATAATCCATCTCCTAGTGATACATATCTAGGTTGAAAACCCATATATTTGGCTTCCTAAATTATCCGAATTCTTATAGTCAAAACAATTAAATCAGTGATGATATGCACACCTATCCACATGTACATGATTTGGCAAGTAGTTCATCTTCATTTCATTCTGAATAAATAAAGATAAAAAGTTTAATGAACACCATTACATTCATTTGTTCTCCAGAGTTTTGGTCCAAGAAAATTGAGATGGTCTACAACTCATGAAAATATTTGAAAAATTTGCGATTAAGTCCTTAAATTGGGTTGAATAGTGATTTAAATAGAAAAATTGGAAGAGGTTTTGGGGGGCCGGTGGTGGCTTGGAGCTTCTTGGTTGAAATGAGGGAATCCCCTCATTTCAGTCAATATACCTGTTCTTTTAAACAAAAAGACATTATAGCAAGGGAAGTATATCTCATATATCGCGATTTAATAAGGATATATCCTTCAATATTTTGTAGAATTAAATTTTTCCCTTGGGTTTATATTGAAATCTAGGGAAACAGGATATATTGAGGGATCATTGCTATATTGGGATATTTTGAATCTTGAACCTGGCAACTTGAAGAAATAATAAGCGGAATGTAGTTGCCAGGTGTAGTTTAGAGGCATAGTATTGAACTATGTCTCTCAAAACTTGTGATATGATGTGGGTTTTAAGTCCTTTTGCAGGAGATGAGTTTCACTGTTACAGGACCTATACACGTGTATTCTAATAATCAGGCTGCTAAAGTCATTATCAGTTGAACAGTGGTTAGTTTGACATCTTCTTTTCCTCTCTCTCTCTCTCTCTCTCTCTCTCTCTCTCTCTCCTGAATTTTAGATCATATGATCATATCAGAACAGGTTCTAACTCCTGT
>JAUPMG010069963.1:0-13210 GCA_031762675.1 Pachysandra terminalis
AGATACGTAACCAGAAAACTGAGCAACCTTCGCCTCTTTGACGAAATTCCGCTTGAATGAACAGAAAAGAATCTTCCGTTGGCCTGGTTTTAGGCCGTCGACCATGGAAGGGATCGATCTTTGTAGATCCGCCATGGAGAACAGTATAAGCTCCTTGTTGACAAAATCACTGTACTTGATGAGCTTCTCCTTCTGATCCAGGTAAGTACCAGGCTGGAGAGGAATCAAAGGAAGAAAAAAAAAGCTCTATCAGAAGACAAATTCATCAAATGGGGGGTTTGTCATTTTCAAATTTGTAAAGATTTTATGAGCTAAGAAGACAAATTCATCAAATGGGGTTTGTCATTTTTCGAATTTGTAAAGATTTTTCAAGAGCTTCAAACCTCGAATTGTCGAAGCCAATTCTTTCTTGCTTCGATCTTTTTCTTGCTGAATGCAAGCTCGATCGCATCTCCGTCTTTGTCATCTACCCACATGAAGTCTTTCTTGTGCTTCACAAGATCTTTGAAGTACTCCTTCCCTTCCTTGGATGTGCTTGTACCCAACCCCTATCAAAGAGATGCATAAAGTCAAAACAATGAGAAGATCCAAATTCCTTACTATCTGAACAGACAAACCTTGTAGTACTTGATAGACCAGCCACTGGCATTTCCTCCCAAGCTTTCCCTCCATGATTCATACTCAGGCATGGTATAGAAAGCTAACACCCTTCCATTTTTGTGGGTTGCCTGTACAACACAAGAACAAGTCCTTGAAAGATCAGAAATTTTTGCCAGAATAAATACCTCCAAGCTAGATTGAAATGAAACTAAATGACCTAAATACCTTCACAATAGGCGTTATGAATTCAACTAGGAACGACGGAATTCTTAGCAGCGATGGCCAGAACGAATGAATGAAATTAATCAATAGTCCTTTGATGTGGGATCCATCATGATCCTGAGCAAGTAATGCAATTGAATTTTTGTTAGAACAGAAGGAAAGCTATGAATGATCATCCTCAATTCCTCACAAGGTTTGTAGAATCCAAACCTGATCGGTCATTATCATCAAATGACCGTATCTCAGAGACTTCACGCTTTCATACTCTTTCCCGTGCTGTAAGCCGAGAATCTGCTTGATATTCTGGATCTCGGCATTCTCCATGATCTGCTTATGACTTGCTTCCCTAACATTGAGCAGTTTACCTCTCAACGGAAACACACCATAGTGGTTCCGACCCACAACAGAAATCCCAGCCATCTGCATAGAACTCAATCAGTAATCAAATTTAAATTATCATAAAGAGATAAAACTCCCTATTGAAGTAGGATTTCTTACCGCAAGCGCCTTAGCTGAATCCCCTTCTGTCAAGATCAATGTACATTTATCAGAGCTCCTTCCTCCGGCATCGTTTGCATCCTCAAGCTTAGTAATGCCTGTGATCCTCTGTCTCTTTGCTCCATCAGTCTTCTTAAGGTCTTTGCTCTGCTTGAAATCTGCCCAAGAGAGCAGACTCTCCACGACTCCCGATCTTGCCACTGTAACACAAGATGATATTACTCATTAGCCACAAAATCCCTTTGTAATGAACTAGTATTGAACTGAGGGGATGGATACAAACCTTTTTTCAGGAAATCTTGTGAGAGTTCACATTTCGATCCGAAACTACTTTGACGAAGCGTCAAGGTCTCTTTCGTTTGAGAATCAAAGGCGGGGTTGTCAATAAGAACATTGACGAAGACCCACAGATGGTTCTTCACGGTATGCGCCTTCAGATTGGCATTCTTGTTCTTCTTATTCACAATGTTCATCACATAGTTTGTGATCTGGTTAGTTACATAGTCCACATGGGTTCCTCCCTTGATGGTGGCAATTCCATTCACAAAGCTAACCTGATTAACATAGATTATTATGTCAAGAAGTGAACGATCATCAAATAGAATCAAAATTTCGCCGAACCCTAATCATCAGTCTTACCTGTTGAAACTGCCCCTCGCTAAGACTAACGCAGATCTCCCACCGATCATTAACCTTCTCTGAAATCCTGATAAAGTTATCAAAGAACATGAGAAACCCTGGTACTTAAAATCGAAGTCTAGGTAAAAGGGTAGATGCAGAGATTTGAAGACGAACTTTGGAAGGGAATCCGGCCTGAACTTGGAGGCCGATTGGAGGTAAAGGTTGACGTAATCAACGAACGACTTCACGGGAGCTCGCTGACCATTTAACTCAACCTTTACTGTCTTTCCGAGACATCCCGCCAAGTCTATTACTCGCTTTTTCATCAGTGCAACAACATCATCTTCAAGATGTGTCATATTGAATTTAGACAAGTCAGGCTTGTATGTAACCTTGGTCCAATTCTCTCCCTCCTTGCACTTGGTAATACTGGGCTCAGTTTTCTTTCCCATGTTGTTTGTGAAGACCTTAATCATGAAAACATAGATAGTCATCAATCAAACTGTAAAGCAGGTGTCTCCCCTAGATTTAACAAAACCTAATTGAAGAACAATAGCAGTGAACCAAAGCAAGGAGAATCCCAGAAAAAAATCACAGATCCATTGAATAGTGAAGTAAATTCCTACCAATTTCTACACAAAAAGGAAAATCTCTTCCAGAGTCACAATAACAACAAATTCAGCTCAAGAATCATGTCAAAAACATAAAAATTTAGGAGTTCTCCAAATTCTAGGGAATTGAAACAACAAATATCAGATTAAACTCAAGAAATTTTAAAAACCCAAAGCAGAATCCAGAATCATTACATATAGCCAAAACCCTATTTCTAGAAATAATTAAGGAATTGGAACAACAAATGTCAGATTAAACTCAAGAAATTTTAAAAACCCAAAGCAGAATCCAGAATCATTACATTTAGCCAAAACCCTATTTCTGGAAATAATTAAGGAGTTGACACAACAAATGTCAGATTAAACTCAAGAAAGTTTAAAAACCCAAAGCAGAATCCAGAATAATTACATATAGCCAAAACCCTATTTCTGGAAATAATCAAGATTACCGTACAGACATAAATCTAAAGCAATCACAGATCAAGATCTAACAATCGAAAGCAAGAAAAAATAAGGAATTGAAACAACGAATGTCAGATTAAACTCAGAAATTTTAAAAACCCAAAGTAGAATCCAGAATCATTACATATAGCCCAAACCCTATTTCTAAAGCAATCACAGATCAAGATCTAAAAATCAAGAACCATAAAAACTAAGAACCAAGATCCAAGAACTGAAACCCTAAATCTCCTCACCTGTTTATACTTCTTTAGCCTCTTCCCATCAGCGGTCTGGATAACAAACTCTGTCGAGAAAATGTTCGTAAGCTTTGCTCCATACCCATTCCTCCCACCGGTCGTCTTCTTCACAGTATCATCATAGTTACTGCTCGTCAACAGATGCCCAAAGATCAACTCCGGCACATAAACCCCTTCTTCCTGGTGGATCTCGACCGGAACTCCGTCACCATTGTTGTAAACACTGATGCAGTTCTGCTCAACGTCGATATCGACCTTCACGGAATCCATTTTCGGGTCCCTCTGCTTGTTATCGGCGGCATTGACGAGGATCTCGTCGAAGATCTTGTAGAGTCCGGGGACGTAGGTGACGGACCGGTGTACCATTTCTCCATTGTCGTAGACCCAAAGAGTCTGTGTGTGCTTCTCGATCGAACCGATGTAGGTGTCGGGTCGAAGGAGGATGTGTTCGAGCTGGGTTTTCTTCTGGTAGGTTTCTTCGATGGTTTTGGAGCCTGTGGTGATGTTGGCGTTGTTGCTGGTCTGTAACGGAAGCTTCTTCTCGGTAACCATGGCGAAGAGAGAGAGAGAGACACAGAGATTGTGTCTGAGACAATAGAGAGAGACTGAGAAATCTGAGAAGGCGATTTGGGGAAGAAGGGTTTTTATGGGGTTATAAATAGGGATCGGTTAACGGTCGACTGCTTTGTGATTTGAATTTGAATTGGCGCGGGATTTGAATTGAAGGGTGGAGATGGGTTTACAGAGATCGGGTGGTTAGGATTTGTTATTCCATTATTCAATTGAGAGGAGGAAGGTTACGTAGGGATGTCAACGGGGCGGGTTTTGAACTTTTGACCAACCCTAACCGCCCCTAAAGGAATCCCCTAATACTAAACCCGCTCCTAACCCTATAAGGTTGGTATCGTGGTGGATGGGTTTGACCCGAATGTATGATAATTTGAAATGAAGGGCATGGTTTCAAGGATTCCTAGCCACGTTACAACTATTGTATCATAAGGCTTTGAATTGGACTGGTCCAATTGATACCAATATACACCGGTCGGTACAACCGGTCCAACCGATCCATTTTTTTATTTTTAAATGGGTGATACAAAAATAGATCAGATCTGGACTGGCCAGTATCATTGATCTGGACAATGACGAGACTTGAAACCTTGATGAAGGGGGGTCGGGATCCTCTGTGGTGTACACCATTCAAGGGTTCAAAAAAAATGACATTGTTTTATAGGGCCAGATCCTATGTAGCGTTGTGATTAGAGACAACCCGAGGGGGCAAAAATACCTTTTTGCCCCTCAAAGGTTGTTTGCGTGGGGCTCGAAGGGCAAAAAGGTATTTTTGCCCCTCGGGGAATCTTGTGCCTAGAGACAACCCGAGGACAAAAATACCTTTGTTTGCCTCTCGAGCACCAAAACAATCTTAAAAGAGCAAAAATACCTTTTTGCCCCCTCGGACGATCTCTAATCATAGGGCGGACTCCCCTGTGGTGTACACCATAGAGGATCCCGGCCCTATAAAACATGTCTACTTTTTCTTTAATTCGCATGTGATATAGCCTAAAAAACAAGGATCTGGATCCTATGTGCTTGGATCCCGTGTGTTGTAGAGACAAATTCGGGTGTGGGGCTCACATCCGTAGGTGAAAATATCATTTTGCCCCATGATTTGTTTCTACAGCACACAGCGAGCACACGGGATCCCAACACATACAATCTTTTTCCAAAAAACGTGTCTTGTTGTTTCAACTAAAATGGGACCCACGTATATAAAACAATGTGTCTTTTATTTATTTTTTTTCTATTTTCCTTTTAATTCCCCATGTTCATCCTCATAAAACAATGTGTCTGGTTGTTGCAACAGATGTATCTTAGAGTAATAGGAAGGAAGACATGTGTCAATATATGTTGCTCTCCACTTTTTTCTAACACTACGAAAAAAAAAAGGTGAGGATATTTTTATAAATGCACAATTAGGAAGAGAGACTTGATGGAGTGTTATTATAAACATTTAATTTATATTTAAATAATATATTAATTAAATTTTTGATAATTAATTATAATACTAATTAATTAATTAAATCAAAACTAAACGAAAGTTAATTTACAAGTTTTTAATTTTTAAATGTCTATTTGTATTAGATATTTATTTTATGCTATGGATGTTGTGTAATAAGTGTTAGTGTAAATATTTTATCTAAATTAGATAAATCTAAGTTTTCTAGAATCAGATTACTATTATGATAATAAAATAATATTAATATAGTTTAAATAAATATTTTTAAAATATATTAGTATACTAAATATTGGGTAGGATACCCATTAAGAACCGGGTATTTATCGGTTCGATTTTGGGACTAAGGGTGACACCCCGACCTCGAACCAACAAGTACCGAAACCGTCCAATACAATAGGGTTTGGTTCTGGGACTTGTTGGACCCGTCCCTAACCCCTGTTGACACCCCAAATTAAAACCCACTCATTTTTCCAAATAAAGGGCATTGATTAAGATAAGATAGACTGGGATCCTCCCAACTATAGTCTCAAGTTGCAACAATGACCAACCTATGTAAGGCATTAAAAAATCAATTTCAAATATTTTTAAATTGATAACCTTAATCCATGTTCATTTTGTGTTAACAAGTTAAGTGAGTTGTCTTATTTTTATGGATTATAATAAAATAAAAAATAAATATGTTTTTAATCAACCTTAACCGGTGATATTTATCTTCTTAATCATGTTTTGCTCTCAGCAGCCTCTCCTTATGTGTAGCCTTCTTCTACTGCTTATGGGTAAGCAGTAGTTACCCATAAGCGCTACCAAACACATTTAATTTTAAAAAGTGCTTATATAAGCTATAAGCGGCAATAAGTACTTATAGAAGCTAGGGCAAACACAACCTTAGAGTATCCATATTGGTGCAATACACCAACTAATTATAGATTAAAAGTAAAAGACATTTTAAGATTGGGAGTTAAAAAAATCAATTCATTATATTACTTTTTTTTTTCTCAGTTATAAAAGCAAAAAAAACGAATGCTTTTGATCGCCCTTATACTACTTTTGACTACAATATTATGTGCTCTCTTGCATTTATAAATATTAACTAGATATCTGTAATGTTTAACTTGATTGAAGTAAAATAGATTGCAGTTCAATTGAATCTTGTAATCTTTTCACTCAGAATTCCTGGCCGATCCCGATACAGACCGGTCGTACTGGCTGGTCTGTATCGGGATCGGCCAGGACCGGTCCACTCCTAAGCCACGATACAACTATTATTAAGTGTTGTATCATGTGGCTCTGGACCGAACCGATACCTGTATGGATCGGTCTATACAACCGGTTCTGTGACTGAGACAACTAGTCCATTTTATTTTAAATTATAAATTAGACGGTCCAGACCGGTATTGATCTGATCGGTATGGTATCGATCAGTTCGAACTGATACCGTTGGTCCGGCGACAGGTCTAGTCTCCGATCTTGAGACTTTAAATTTTGTATCAAACTCTAACCATTAGCAAAATATTGTATCAAACCTAGGGAAGATGCAAGTTCGACCCCTCCCTCTTCTCAGTTCTCGTTTGGCGTAAACTAAGATCAGTTCATCCGAATCCAACCCAACCCAAACTCAAACTAAATCTATTGAGCTCAAACCCAATCCGTACTCACTTTGTTGAGATCGGGTTGGGTTCGGGCCGGCCAAATCAAATGAAAAGGCTAGCAAAAAGAAAAATTAAAAAAGAAGAAAATTTTATTTTTATAAAGATAATAGCGTATTTTATACAAACATACCCTCCATGATTTTTTCTATATTAATTACCTTCCATTTTCTTTCATTATTTTACAGAGTCGAAATGAACCAAGCTTTATCATGCTCGATTCGAGCTCGTAAACCTTCGTTAGACTATTTTAGATTCTGGAATGGCTCACAAAAATGTCTCTCAACACAGTTAAAAATAAAAGTATTTAAGTATTTTAATAAAGGTTTAATTTTAAATATATTAATATTATAATTTATTATTATTATTATTATTATTATTATTATTATTATTATTATATAATATAGTATTTCAATGTATTGTATTTTAGTATTTTAATACAGGCTTAATTTCAACAATTTATTTTCTTTTTATTTTTTTAGTAACTCTAACATAAAATCATTAAAGTTAATCAATAAAAAAAAAAAGAGATCTCTTTATTAAAATATGTGCTATTTATGAACATTACAATTAAAAAGAAAATCAATAAATAAATTTTTTATTAATAATGTGACATAATATAAAAGTTTAAAGCTAATAAATATAATATTTATACTACAATATCTAAAAAATATATAAGTGTACAAAAATATATTGGATTGAAATTCTAACATCTAAAAAAAATACAATGTATATAAGTTTAAGCTAAAAGCTTAAACTTTGTTTCTTCATTTTATCCAATTTAAACGACTACAAAATATATTTGTGTAGTTGTATAAGTAAAAGGAAATAAAAAATTTAATATATATATATATAATAAAATAATATATCCACTTAAATTAGTATTAGTTTTAATTGCGTAAAAATGGGACCTTAAAGATATTTAAACTGCTTGAAGTTTCTTTTTTCTTTTTAAACTTTTAGCATGTGTTTAGAATTTATTTTGGTTGAAATATCCGAAAATTTCAATAAAAATTTCGTTAAAATAACAAATATTTCAGTTGAAATTTTTTTGGTGAAAATACAAAATTTTCGGTAAAATAACGCTAGACGTGAAATAATTCCAACCAAAAAAACACTTTTTCGGTTTCGGACAGGAATTTAAAACTACACTCATGTGCTCTCCCTCATCGTTGCTAAGAAAAAATGGCTTCTTTAAAAGTTTTTCTTCTTCTGGGTGTTCTCTTTACTGTTCTTCTCACTCCTACCATGTCTTAGCTTCTTAAGAGCTGAGCTAACCAGTTAGTACTCTTGGACATTTTATCTTTTTTTTTTCTCTCCTTTTTTAATTCTCTTTATCTCATCAAATTCTTGCTTCTTACTAAAGTCATTTTCATTTGAGATGTAGGCTGCGTTTGACCTGGCTTATATAAGTGCTTATTTCAAGTTATATCTTATTAAAGCACTTTTTAAAATTAAGTCTATTTGATAACACCTAATGGGTAAGTGCTTACCTATAAGCAGGAGAGGAAGGCTACTCATAAGGAGAAGCTGCAGAGAACATCTTCTCTTATCACTTATTCGGGAAGCTATTTCTAAACTTTAGTAATATTTTCATAATACTTATTTTACCCCTAAGCTTTTATAAGCACTTAACTAAATGTTATTTCTAAATTTTAAAATATTTTTATAATACCTACTTTTGAGTGCTTACTCATAAACAGGAGAGGAAGGCTACCCATAAGGAGAAGCTGTTGAGAACAGCTTCTCCTATCACTTATGCGGGAAGCTATTTCTAAACTTTATTAATACTTTCATAATACATATTTTACCCCTAAGCTTTCACAAGCACTTAAATAACTGTCATTTCTAAATTTTAATAATATTTTCATAATACATATTTTACACCAAAACTTTCATAAACACTTAAATAAATGTATTTACCAAACGCTATTTTCTTCAAATAACCAATTTATTGTCGCTGTGGACAAGTGCTTCAAGTAAGCAGTTTATTGTCACTGTTGATAAATGCTCCCATTGAACCACTTATCCAAAAGCACAAGCCAACCAACTGCAAGAATAGCAACACATATAAAATTGGATCCTGGTCCCCCAACTCGACCCATTGTCCAGCCATAGATTAAACCATATTTATTTACTATTTTAGATAAAGAAAACAGATGCAAGTTTATCAATATTTTATTTATTTATTAATTTATGTTAGATCTCACTTGTGTATTGGCATTATTGGCAAAAGTTGAGTTGACAAATAACACACTTTCTAATTAACTCCATACTTGGTCGTATACAGTTTGTTTCTAATTTCAAATTAAGTAAGTACTAACATCATGTGTATATAATTTCATTCTAATTTGATTGTTATGTCTTAGGAAAGAATCCCTAAAAGAACATGTTACAACCAACTGTAAATATTATAAGAGACTGAATTAAGATGCATACCAATTCAGTAACAAGATTACATGAATCATGCGTGGAATGGAACAACTGTTGTTTTTGGAGAGAAACGTCTAACCTCAGAAGATCTCTCAACTAAATAAAAGGATGTAGATTCTGTAAGATACTACAGATGGTGTTTTGAAGAGAAGCTCCTAAAAATAGTGGATCAAGCAAATCCAAACCGTTTTTCTGTTGAAGGCAATATTCTGGAAATGTTGAGAACTAAGCAAGAGTTCAACCAAACAAGATACTCTTCAATATATTGTTGCTAATTAATAGCAAGGGTGGCTATCTATAAAAGAATATTCTGAAAATATTCGTAATGAAGATCAAAAATATTTGAAGGAGAATTTAAATAAGATTGTGATCTTTTTTCAAATCTCGTTTTGAAGATCTGTTGTAACAAAGTGTTACAACAATGTTGTAACAGCCTGTCATCCGAGAATCTGAAAAGATCTGTTTATCTTCTTTATAAATATACATTGAACTACGTGAAGAAGGTAACCTCTCTAAGATATTCAAGAATATCATATCAGTGTTTTTACAGTTTTTCGAGAAAATAACTTTGAGTCTTCGGGAGAAGGCGACTGCAGATTGAAGGGAGTTCAATCATGCGTTACAGTTCTTCGGGAGAAGAACTTTGAGCCTTCAGGAGAAGGCGACTGCAGATTGAAGGGAGTTCAAGTCTGCATGTATAAGTCGAGGGGAGCTCGCTGAACAAGTCCCTGAAGTAGATTCTTCACAATGACAGCAAAATTCAAGAGGGATTCTTTAATGTGTAAGACCAAATTGGTGTATGTAATCTCTTTTACTTTAGTAGATTGTTCATCTTCTGAACGTGGTCCCGAGGAGTAGATATATACCGATCCAATGATCGGTCCAACCAGTCCAACTGATTTAATGTTTTTTTTTTAATTATAAATGAAACGGTCTTGACCGGTATTGCTTTGAACCGGTGCGATATTGCCAATCCGACCAATCTATTTTTTTTTCTTTATTAAGCGATCATTTTTGTACTGAATCCGAACCGGTCGGTATCGCCGGTCCGGATTGGGTTCGACTGGGAGTCCAATTCCCAATCCCGAGACTTTAAACCTTTTTAGAAATGAAGCCTTTCCTGTATGTATGTGATTTGGCGCTCTAATACAAAGCCTACGTTGACTTGGTTTATGATCAAGACTCAATTCATTGAAACGCATAACAAATCCAAATGGTCATTAACAAAAAAAAAAAAAAATCCAAATGATCGAAACAAAATAAATTTTGGAGAAATTATTTATATGGAGCGGGGAAGCTGCAGTAACAGTTGCAGCCTGCATTCACGTTTGTCACGTGTTAACTAACATACATGGATACGCGCAATATATGCACTGCAACTTTCACGCTTCAGACGATGTTGCCCCTATAAATACGATAAGTATTGTGCTATACTTGTAAGTATTTAAAAAAAAATGATATACTCTAATTATAAATAAAAAATAAAAGAAAATAAATATAAATATAAAGAAAATAAAAAATATATATGATAATATATTTATTATTTTCTTTATTTTATTTTATTTTTATTTTCTATTATTTCTATTTTGAATCTTTATTATATTTTATTTTTCTTTTTTATTTTATTTTCTTTTTTACTTCTATTTTCATTTTTTATTTTTATTTCATAATAAAAATAATAATAGAAATAAATTTAAAAGAAAAGAAAATAACATAAAAAAGAAAAGGAAAAAGAAAATAAAAAAAATATATAAAAATAAATATAAAGAATATAATAATATACTACTATTTTTATTTTATTTTATTTTTCCTTTATTTTCTTTTATTTGTATTTGTATTTGTATTTTTATTTTTTATTTTTTATTTTCATTTTTGATTATATTTTTATTTAATTTACTTTTATTTTATTTTTGTTTTGTTTTTTTATTTTTAATTTCTTTTATTGTTATTTTATTTATTATTTTCTGTTCTTTTTGTTTATTTATTTATTTTTATTTAATTTTTTAATTTAATTTCCTTTTTATTTTTCTTTTCTTTTATTTCTATTTTGTTTATTTTGATTTTCTTTTATTTTTAATTTTCCTTTAATCTTATTTCTATTTCTATTTTATTTTCTTCTATTGTTATTTGTTTACTTTCTTCTGTTTTCTTCAATTTTATTTTAAATAATTTTTTAATTATTTTATTTTAATTATTTTGTTTTTTCTTTATTTTTATTGTTTTCATGAATTTTATTTTATTTTTTACTTTAATTGTCTTTATTTTCTTTTAGGATCGATTTGAGAGGGAGAAGAGAGGGTCGTGCTCTCGCAATTCTTTGGCTGAGAATTACAAAAAAACAAGTGAACATGTGATAATTGATAAAACCCAATTTATCTTATAAACGAATTCCACAGATTTGGGGCTAGAATCCTAAATCCAATTCTTTATACTCCATTAAACAACATAATTGAAATTTTCAATCCTAATTCCAATTCTCAGCCCCAATTCCACCTCGAATTCTCTGCGTCAAACACAGCCTTAAGGTTATTTCATCATATCCTTAATTGATTTTATGATTTTTTTTTTTTTGTATTTTTATTTAAAGTGAAGAATATATAGCAAAATTTATAAATGTAGATAAGAATGAAGATTGTAAGAATTGTTTATTAATAAAAAATAATAATAATAAGAATCAGACTTAATCGGGTCGGGCTCAAGCTCGAGCTTTTCATATTAATTTAGGACCGGGTTTGGGCTTCATTCCTAGGCCCAAAAATCAGACCGAGTTGGGCTTGGGCATGCATAGCACCCCTAATGCCCTATCTTGAACCCGACCTGAACCCAGCTTGCCCTGCCAAATTGCCAACCCTAAGTATAAGTCCTTAACCCGTACTATCCATGTAATGAAATTATTGCAAATCATGGAAATCAATATTTAACAGCCAGATTTTTTTTTCTTTCCTTCGCATTTGATTTTTTTATTGATTATGATGGTCCTAAAATTAAATAGATTCCTAATCCAAATCCTAAACTACGAGGGGCTCCTTAAACCCATTTTTTCAAGCGAGTTCAATCCAGATATCTAAACTCGCCACCTGATTCACCAAAGTTGTGGAGCCCACACCTCGAAAATTACGTCCGAAACCAATCAAGGTACTGGACCCACAACAATAACCAATAACAAAGCGAGTCAAGAATCTTCTCAAACTCGCGCTGTTTGATTCTCATTTTCCTTTTTTTTTTTTTTTTCCTTTTAGGGCTTGTTTGTCGAGCTTCTTGGAAGGAAAAGCGATTCCTTTAAAATCGATTCTTATAAAGCACTTTATAAAAACTGTTTCAGAGTATCTATTGAAAAAACGCTTCTAAGTTAGATTTGTGAGAAATTTATGTAAAGTAGAAAATCTATAATTAGTAATAGTTTTGTATGTGAAGATAACATGGATAAAATATGCATTTTAAAAATTTTAAAGGATATATAAAACTATAAGACATTTCATTAAAACTTCAATTCCTGCAAAACGTGATTTCAGAATCAAGAAATAATAGCTCCAAAAAAATCAATATTTGGACAAAGTGATTCTTGTAAAATGGCTTTTCACTTAGGCTTACCATTAATGCTTATTTATTTATTTGAAATGCTTTTGGCCCCAGGAATCACTTCTAGAACACACCCTTAAAACAACTACGTCCATCGGTCAAGCGGGCAACCGTGTCACTCCGGTAGTCCGGTGACGTGAATGCCGTTCTAAACAAAGAAACCCGGCTTACGTCATCCATCGTATCCTATTTCCCTCCACGTGTCCTTTCTTCTCTAGATCTAATCGTTCGCCGATAAACCCCAATTCTCCGTCAACTCTCCCTGTCAACATCTTCGCCGGCCGGCCC
>JAUPMG010069974.1:0-13209 GCA_031762675.1 Pachysandra terminalis
TTCAACTTGCTTTGGACCTCTCTAGAGGGTAAGTTCAGGTCTTGTATCATTCTTGAATTGAAGAATTCATGCATAAACTGTATATTGATGGAGTAAATATTGCTTTTGTTACAATTTTGCAGTTTGAGCTATCTACATTCGAAGAAAATTGTACATCGTGACGTGAAAACTGAAAATATGTTGCTAGATGCTCGTAGAACTCTAAAGATTGCTGATTTTGGTGTTGCTCGTGTTGAGGCTCAAAATCCAAGGGACATGACGGGCGAAACTGGTACCCTTGGGTATATGGCTCCAGAGGTAGTCATGACTCATGTCTTTGACAACTCTTTATACTTTTAGAACATAATAGTGAATGGTGATTAGAGTGTTTTTCAATTTCATGTTTAAACTTGGATTGCAATAACTTGTAATAAATTTCTAGAACAACTCTTAGTTTATTTCCTCTCTACTTTATTTAGAGAAAAAAGAAGTTATAACGAGGTGTTTTATGTAGGTCCTCGATGGCAAGCCTTACAATAGAAAATGTGATGTCTACAGTTTCGGCATATGCTTATGGGAAATCTATTGTTGCGACATGCCTTACCCTGATCTTAGCTTTGCTGAAGTCTCATCTGCAGTTGTTCGACAGGTTAGTATATTGTCAAGTCTCACGTTTCATTCTTTCATGACCAATACCATATTCCTTTTTTTTTTCATTGGAATGTGAATGTCTATTTTGTAGAACTTGTGAGTATATTCTATTTTATAGCAACTTGTGATTATATTGATGAGAGTTTGATTTTGCATTGTTATTGGCAGAACCTACGGCCGGAAATGCCAAGATGCTGTCCAAGTTCGTTGGCAAACATCATGCGAAAATGTTGGGATGGGAATGCAGATAAACGTCCCGACATGGATGAAGTGGTGAAGTTATTAGAAGCAATTGATACGAGCAAGGGAGGTGGAATGATACCTGAAGACCAGACTCCGGGGTGTTTCTGTTTCAGCATTCGTGGTCCTTGATTTTTACTTGTTTTTGTATTGTGCTTATCATTTAGCGGCTTTTTTTAACTGCTATTTGAAGATGGTGTTCCATTATATGCTGGCTATTCTGCATCACATTAACTATGAATGATCAATACATTTGAATAATCAGTATATTTGTTCTTTAAATGGGCCTAGAGTACCAAAAATTTCGCACAACACGGCACGGTACGGCCCATTGTACACCCCTAATGGTACCCATTACTATGTAAAAATGGCGTGCTAACTGCTTGAATTACAAGGTATCGGGTACCGTAAAATTCCTGGGTTACCCATGGGTTATTTAGGGGTACCA
This sequence comes from Pachysandra terminalis, assembly GCA_031762675.1. NCBI lineage: Eukaryota > Viridiplantae > Streptophyta > Magnoliopsida > Buxales > Buxaceae > Pachysandra > Pachysandra terminalis. Next base: position 1,319 of record JAUPMG010069974.1, read on the forward strand.
TCATGTTGGCTCTATAAAAGAGCACAAGAAGTTTTTGCATAGAGGGTAGGCTTGGCTCGGTCATATATATATGATATATAAATTCATATACATAAATTATATGTATAAAATATTAATCATTAAGTACAAGTCAATGACTAAATTAAAATAAAAAAAATTACAGTTTAAGATGTAAGGAATAAATTATAAACTAGTAAAGACTAAAAAACCCCTAAATAACTTTACCCTCCCCTCTCTCTCTCTCTCTCTCTCTCTTTCTTACACCCACTCTTGAGCCTTTCACGAGCCGAGTTTCTCTCTTTCTCACACACACTGTTGAGCCTTTCATGAGCCGAGTTTGAGCCTGAACCTGAACCTGAGCCTGAAAAATTATACCAAGCTTGAGCCAAACCCGATCCTTATTCAAATTTTTTGAGCCGAACTAGGCAAAGCTCGTCTTTACTCGTTTACAGCCCTAGGCATTCCTCCAACCTAATTTTTTTTGGGTAGAATCCTCCACCAGATTTAGCTTATCATTTCAGTTACAAGTAGCCTTTCAAAGAGGCCATTCCTCCAGAATAAAAATATGGTTTAAAAATGATGAAAATTACAATTTTAATCATGTATTTACTCTCTTTTTTTTTTTTTGATAAGTAAATTATGTATTTACTCTTATATCAAGAGAAGTAATTGGATTGGTATAAACAAGACAGAAACCTCTTATATTTTCACCAAATTTTATGGTCAAAATTATGCAATCAAAGTGTTTTTTCTTGAAAAATTACATTAATAATAATAATAATAATAATAATAATAATAATAATAATGTTAATTCATGTTCACGTGCAACACGTGGATTCACTCCTTAGTTGACCTGCATTTTGTGGTTGTTGATTTTTACTTTCAAAAGGGGTTTTGCCAATTTTATGCAAATTTAAAATTTATCTTTCCAATAAAGAGAGAATGTAATATGAAAAGTGGGGGCATTTTAGTAATTCGACACCACATTCTCCCTAGCGTGGCAACATCCCTTGCTTCACTTGCTCCGTTACTTCACCCGTTGTCATCGCTGGTTGGATTATCCGGACAACCTCGCGACTAGGTCGGAATAGCCCGAATCTCGGAGACTTCAATGGGATTTGCTAACGTTGGACCCTCGTCGTTCATGTCCGATTTCCTCCGGCAGGCCGGCGGTTATGGTGTGATCGACGGTGGTCTCGCGACGGAGCTCGAAAGACACGGCGCAGACCTCAAAGATCCTCTCTGGAGCGCCAAATGCCTCATCAGTTCTCCTCACCTCATCAGAAGGGTTATATCTCGCTCTTTGTTACATCTTTCATTTTTATTTTTTTTATCGAATTTTTTCTTTTATTTCTTGTTTGTTGGTTGGGTCTATCAATCTTCCTTTGTTTCAATAGATTCTAAGCTTTAGGTTGCACGTTAGAAAAATATTTAAATCTTCCTGGGTTCTCATCTCATTGTTTATTTAGTATAGAATCAATGGTCCCATTTATGTAAATTAAGGTTAAATGGAGATTATAGTGTTAGTAAGTAATAAAAAGCAATTAATAAAACCCAGTGGAATCACGACAAAACAAAAAATGTTGGAGATTATAATGTTAGTAATAAAACCCAGTGGAATCTGAAAAAATAAAAATAAAAAGGTGGTTGGAGATTAGTTCCCAGACAATGAAATGGACATGGGACTCTAGTTGTTTTTGAATTGTCCCCAACAATAACACACAAAACCGAGTAAAGGACAGAGTTATCAGTGATTTGTTTGAGTCTTAACTGTGAGATTCATTTCACAGTATGGATAAAAGCTGTGGTAGTCCCTGAGTTAATTAACAGAGAAAATGTAGGGAGATTGGTTGAAGAAAAAAGTAGTTTGAAGTTTTGAGTGGTTGGTGAGACAAGTTTTAGCATCCTGCTATTTCGCTCTTAATAGAATTTTTGTTATTCTTGAACCTTTTGCTGAGTTAGTTGCTTGATTAGGTGCACCTAGATTACCTTGAAGCTGGTGCAGATATCATAATCACGGCATCTTATCAGGTACTTGCCCTGTCTCCCCTCTTATTCATTTCTTACTTTGTTCATTGAGTTAACTATCTAGTACAGTGTCTCGAGTTCTTCTTTGTTCTCTTTTTTTTTTTCCAAGTTGAGTTACGGTCTATTTTTTATTTATCACAGGCCACCATTCAGGGATTTGAGGCTAAAGGTTTGTCTAGAGAAGAAGGTGAAACTTTTCTCAAGAGCAGCGTTGAAATTGCACGTGAAGCATGGGATATATATAACAAGAGATGCACCGGACATTCTTCTGATGGAGTTGGAAATGGAAGACTTCTCAAACATCGCCCAATATTAGTTGCAGCATCCGTGGGAAGCTATGGGGCTTATTTAGCTGATGGGTCTGAATACAGGTGAGTTGATTCAGTGGGCTTATTTAGCTGATGGGTCTGAGTACAGTACAGGTGAGTTGATTCATTAATTAGTATGATTACTTAAGTTGCAGTTCCTTTGATTTTCATCATGGCCTCGTATAACACTTCACAGCTTGACAAAATGTATAGTTTTCCAATTGTAGTGATTTTATATATGAAAACATTATCCTTTTGAGATTCAATATAGTTGTCTTTTATGAAATGAGGTTTCCCTACATGTGGGAGGGATGTCATCGCATGGCAAATATCGGCTGTCAATATAATGACTTAGGGATCGCAAAATCTGACCCAGTCCACCAACCTGCCTTGCATTTGAGTCAGTGCGGTTTATACTGACAACCCACTGAGCAGGTTAGGCTTTTAGTTTTTCAACCTGCAAACTGGTTAGGTTTCGGTTCAGCCCTCTCAACCTGTTGGATTGCAATACCCATTATTTTTTTTTATGAATATTTGTAATACCCATTATTATATATGCATTAAGTATTGTCTAATGCAATTAATGTATAATAATGTATTTAATAGTTGTTCTAAACACAACTATTAATGAGGGGGCTTAACCCAACAGGTTGGGTTAAGTCTTTTTTTTTTTTTGAAAAAGACTTAAAAAAAAAGGGGAGTGGTTAGGTGGGTGGGTTAGGGTTTAAGTCCCTTTAAATGGGTTGGGTTTGGATTGGCCATCTCCAACTCATTTAAAAAAAGGGAAGGTGCAGATTAAGCTAAGACCAATTAATGTACACACTCAAGTATTCAACCCAATCTCACCCAACCCATTTCCACCCTTTGGATAAACCATGTTATCTTTATGTGCAGTATTAGACTTCATGCAAATATGGTCAGTTTATTTTTATTTAAATGAAAATGAGACCCATGTTCTAGAGTCCCTTTGGGTTGAAACTAATCAATTTGAAGGGGGGGCTGATTTGCCAAATAGACGAACACCTTTAGTCCCACTACCCCCGCTTTCTGCATGTAGAGATTTTGTAACATAGGATTTTATAGCTGTTGTGTCTAAACAGACTATCTGGCCTTCTTGTATATTATCCATAAACTTTACTTATCATTGAATTTATGTAGGTTTTATGTATTTCTATGCAAGAGGATTTTAATAACTTGTTCTTCATATGTTGGCTCTGGTTAATAGAGTAATTGTTTGATAACTGACTGGAATCCAGTTCATTAGTTCATTAGATTCTCTGACAATGATACCATTCCTTTTTCACATGATTTATTGGCTCTCCATTTCAAGATGTTGCAGTAAATCCATGGTTTCAAGGATCGGCCGATACCGGTCCGTACCGGCCGGTCCGGTTCCAACCCGTGATATCGGCCGGGTTATGGACCGGCGTTCCGGCGACCGGTCCCACCGGTCCGTCGGATCCGGAGACCGGTCCCGCCGATCCGTCCGGTCCGGCGACCGGTCCGCCGATCCCTCCGATCCGGCAAGTGATACCGCCGGCCTTTCGCCGGTGACCGGTTCTGACGGTCCGGAGACCAGTCCGTCCGGTCCGGAGACCGATCCGGCCGGTCCGTCGACCGGTCCGGCCTGTCCGGCGTGATTTGAAATTTTTTAATTTTTAAATTTTTTTTTTTTTCGTTTTCCGTACCGGAACCGGACGGAACCGGTCCGGCGACCGGTTCCGGTATTTAAAACCTTGTAAATCAGGAGAAAAAGGTCATGAGTTGGTTCTAACTGTGTCTTCTGTTCTCATCGTGTCTTTTACAGTGAGAACTATGGTGACACAGTTACACTCGAATCTTTAAAAGATTTTCATAGGAGGAGGGTTCTTGTTTTGGCAGAATCAAGCGCTGACTTAATTGCATTCGAAACAGTTCCAAAAAAGCTAGAAGCTCAGGTAACTATTAGAGTTCCTGCTTACATGCATAGTTCTTTCCATCTAATTATAATTGAAAAGAAGATGTATGACATATCTGTGCCTCATTACTCACAGTGAACTACAGGCTCTTTGAATTGTATATCAATTTGTCCAGTTATTATGTGGAACATAGTCCAAAAATACACATAAGAGGATACACAGTGAAATGTGGGTTAAGGGACAAAAAGAAACTATTACGCCACTTGAGTGCCAATCCAAACCATAACCACTCCAACATGATGTACTGACAGGATATGATCACTTCGAGTCCCACACACCAAGCCTATCTTAATCGGCCGATAAAGTACTTCAAGCATCCAACTAGTGCTTAACCAACTTGGAGCTACCCAACACCCCTATAGTGCACCAAGGTCCTAGACCAAGCTGATCATCCAACGTTCCTTACACTGGGAGCCGCACACATATTGAGTCCTTATAGCACCTCAAACAGTCATTCATTGAGGATATATAGCCCACAATACATTCCTTAGGCCCTGCTCGAGCCAATCAAGGCAACTAGTATCTCGTAGTGACATCTCAATATTAGTCCAATTCTTCAATGCAAGTATAAGCCCATCATTTTCTCCTAACAAGTTGTCACCCCCCACAAACTTACCTAATGTGCCACGTGATCATGGTGGAGCATGCTGAATGCAAGACATGAATCCACACCAATCCTACATGGCTTAATGATATCCCCTCAGCTAACTATGCCTACCCAAGCAATATAGCATGCCAGCCTCTACCTGTAGGATAGAACGCAATACTAGAGAACGACATGCTGTAGTATTGTCCTGGGAAAAACCATCAAAGTCCTAGGAGATCATAAGCATCACTTCTGTGATGTTAACAAACCCTTACGGAATGCCTGTCTCGTGCCACACTTAGCACGGGGAGAGGCCAGGCAACACTACTCGTCCTTAAGGTGGACGTCAAGCCTTTACCCATCTACCATGAGGAAACATCACTTTTCTAGTTCAATCATACTCTCTCTTTCTTTTCTTTTTTTCTTTCTTTTTAGAGTTCCGAGAGGAGTTTTCATGAGCTTTCTGAACCAGTGTGTCCATGACATCATCCCCTTCATTATGACCTATCCAGGATATCCAACACTTCATCGATTATTCTCCATACCCCAGAACCCATGTGGATGCTAGAATTCCTCCTTTTGGTCATTTTCTCAATGTGGATACTATGCCATAGCACCTTCTGAAGTTGGTTACACTTGACAAAAGTTCTCCATGCTGGGCTCAGCCGTGTCCACTGTGGCACAGCCATTGGCCATGCACACTACACACTGTTGTCCCATGACAATTTGCACTTGAAATGTCAGGTTGGTTTGACGTCTTGCCTGTGTTTTACCAAAGTTTGAGTGATATCCTGAGGTTGATTAATGATTCTGTGACCAAGTATACAATAGGAGTAGAGTTTATAGAGGATGATGGATTTGAGTTTTTTTTTTTTTTTCTTCACTTGTTGTAGTTTGGTATTTCCCTAATTTCGTCACTTTGTTGTGGTAATGTAGGCTTATGCTCAGCTTCTTGAGGAAGAAGACATAAAAATTCCAGCATGGTTTTCATTCAATTCTAAGGATGGTGCCAATGTGGTTAGTGGTGATTCCTTGTGCGTCAATTGCTGATTCATGTGAGAAAGTTGTTGCCATTGGAATCAACTGCACCCCTCCTAGATTTATCCATGGGCTAATTCTACAGATAAAAAAGGTATGCTCTTAAAAAAAATTGTTTCTGAAAGTGGTTCTTTTTTTATCGTTTTTTGAACCAAGCTGCATTTTGATTTGTATTAGCCATAGTTCGTATTGATCAAGGAAAAGGAAAAAGATAAGTGTATATATATATGTTGTAATGATCATATCTTAGCAATGCATGCTTCCTCCAGAACAAAGTTAGAGCTCTGTTGGTAATACTATTCATTAATTGTTATGCTGTTTTCCCCCTGAGATCTGGTTATTCTAAGATCAAAGTCCTGAATCCTTTAAAAATTCTACAATACAGTTCCATTAAATTTTAGACTGGTCCCACCATATTGTAACATAATTGCTTTAAGTGTCACTGTTATAACTTTCTTGTTACATGGAAGCAATTATATTTATGGAAATAGATGGATACTGATGAATACTTAATAGGGGTTTGTCAATGATTCAGATAGTAAATTGAGGAAATATAAGAGTTATCCGGACAGCTTACTGTTGGCATTAGAATCATTCCTGTTTTAGATCTTGTATCGTTTGGCTTTGATTTTGGAGCTTCAGAACTTATTATAACCTACATTTTTCAAAGTTGTGGCTGCCAAGTGTTTGCGGGACCAATCCATGAGTTTAAAGTACAAATAGAGTTGAAATCTGAGAATTTCTTAAAATTACAAGTATGCCACCATGTTTAGAAAAGAATAAATAAGCCTACCCATGAAATTATGAAATGAGGAGTAGCACATTGCATAAGAGCCGGTATTGACAAGTTAGTCATGTTAACCGTTTCATTTTAAACCGTTAGTCACAGCACATGGCTAAAACCGTTTCATTTAAAACCGGAAATCTTGATTTTGATTTTCTTTAAAAAAAACGAGATACACCTGGGAAGCTAAAATTGATTTTTTCAATAACATTCATAATCATCTTTCTGAATCAGAGCAAAGTGATACCTTCATGTAGTCATTTTAGACTTGAAAAGATTTAACCCACGCCTATGTGATACGAATGGAAATAGGAAGTGGAAAAGAGCACATAGTGAAACTTTGTAAAAGATTTAGCATGGATGAGTATTTCCAAATGCCTAACTGCATGAATATCTGTTTTATATGTGAGTTTTGGAAGCACAGGATGGAGAAACTAGAGCTGCCTCAAGTAGAATCCGGAATAGTACCATGTATTGCACTACTAATTTTGTGTTTTCTTGATTTTGATATGACTAGCTCTATTCCTCGGACTCTATTATTACGAGGAAATGTTTTTTTCTTTTTTTTTGTTGCTTCTAAGTTGGAAAATTTCTCATTTTATTTTTTCTTTTTTCTGATAAATTAAACATCATGGGTTGCTTTTGCTGCAAATGTTACTGAAAATTCTCTTCCCATATGGTGCTCAACTTCTTGAAATACTTTTTTTTTTTTGCCTAATAAATCCTGCAGGTGACAATTAAACCGATACTTGTTTATCCAAACAGTGGAGAGACTTACGATTCTGTTCGAAAGGAGTGGGTAGTGAGTTTGTTCCTTGAGAGTGCATATGGATACTGAGTTTTTTCTATTGTTAGGCCTACACATCTCAAATTGATTGCTTAATCTTAATGTAGCATGTTAATTCTATACTAGTGGATTTTTCAGATTGTTGCTAAAACAACAATATTACATGTCCCTTTGAGGGACAATGTAGCCTCATTTGTTATACTATAACATAGACATGGCGAACCTGAGGACTTATGAATCACCTCTAGGAGAAGGCTTAAAAATCATCCGATTGAATAATCATTGATCGGCAGTTTTGTTCTATGACTGCCTCGGAGAAAACTTTCCACTTTAGCTCGCTCATAGTTGGACATTCCTACTGCCACAAAGAGAACTTTCCACATTAGCTCATAATCAGAAACCTTGAATTTTGATTACTGCTCGTCCTGCAGTATTCACTGTATCCAACTAAAACTTTTTTCTAATACCTTTCACCATGTCCCCATAATAGCAGCAGATCTTACATCCTCTTTTTCTCTTGCAGAAATCTACTGAGGTCTCAGATGAAAATTTTGTCTCATATATAAGCCAATGGCACGAGGATGGGGCTTCCCTCATAGGAGGATGCTGCAGGACTACACCAAATACCATCAAAGCTATATTGAGGGTCCTCTACTAATTCGGGTGCTCATGGCCGTAGTTAACTGGCCTCCAGATCTGAGACTACAATAATAACAAAGTGCCATATCCCAACTAATTGGGGTAGACAACACAAGTCCTGTTCCGACATTCTGAATCCAAGACCAATATTTATAAAGAAAGGTAGAAAGGGAGATTGAAAGAGAGCTGTAAATATTAACTCGGGTACCGAGGCGTAGGGTAGAAATTTTCTTTTGGTCTTTATGGTTCAGAAGGAGAATTGGTATCAAATTGTATACTCTTATCAAGCTTTTATGCAATGAGTATCGATCAGAGATATTCTGTCACGCTCCATATCTTGGTGCCCGAATTCCAAGGTGGGTGACATGGACCACGAGGTACGGCATTCAGGTTTCCAACCATGGAATGCGGAAAATAGTCACTATTAACAAAGTAAAAGTCTAATAATACTTTCATAAATCAATTAGAGTGTGGAAAATATAATTATTTAATTTAAATGCCTTCGTAAGAGCCTACAAATCAAATCAATCTATTCAACTATTCTATTACATCCAATTTAATCTAAGAATTCAAAAATAGAATAATAAATAAAATTAGGCAGCTCTTAGTCCACGCAATATCATCCAACTATCAATTTCCTTAACCTGCAACAATAACAAGTTGCATGAGTTTGGAATGCCCAGTAAAAAGTAAATTCAGTTACCTTCCTCATGTTATCACATCAGTTCAACACAGCATATATTAGCATCATGGCATATAAAAACAATAACAATAACAATAATTGTAACATATATGCAATCGGTTCAAAGTTTTCTTGGCATCAATTTTAATACAACTGGATGACACTCTCTTATTCAAGCAATATCAATTGCAATGTATTCATTTTAATACAGTTGAATACTACTCTTATAATCAAGCAATTTCAATTGCAAGGTATTCACTTTAATACAGCTGAATACTACTTTCATAATCAAGCAATTTCAATTGCAAGGTCTTCACTTTAATACAGCTGAATACTACTTTCATAATCAAGCAATTTCAATTGCAAGGTCTTCACTTTAATACAGCTGAATACTACTTTCATAATCAAGCAATTTCAATTGCAAGGTATTCACTTTAATACAGTTGAATACTACTCTCTTAGGTTTTGTAGGATTTGCTACCAACCGGGTTGAATTCCCGAAACTGTTTCCGTATATTTAGGGATTAACACCCAGGGATACCTACAAAGAGGACGTTTACCCACGTACATTTAGGGATTCATCCCAAGGAGATCTATCAAACAAGACGATTACCCATATCAACCATAAGTTCCATCTCAAACCCAAGTATCTCAAACAATAGGAATTCCAGTGATAGAATCCTTCGGAAGCTATCTAGGCGCCCATTCACCCGAATAATCTGCTGGAAACCATCACAAGATTCCTTCACAACCATCCGTAGGTTCTCCGGTGATAACACCCCTCGGAAGCTGTACGGGCGCCCATACACCCAAACAATCCTTAGGAAGCCATCACAGGATTCCTTTCCAAACATGTATATTAATCATATGTGAATACAACCATAAAAAAAAGTCCATATATCAGGTCATAATCAGCATTTAAAACAAGATTTAATCATGTCTTATCATCATATAATTTTATCAATTTATTTTGGAAATGATCCAACAAACCAAATCCATCAATTTTACAGACTGTGGCTGACCGGTGGGCTAACTGGCACACCGGTTGGCCACCGGCAGCCTAGCCAGAGGTCAAAAATCACAGTACAGGGTCACAGGGCTCACCGACATCTCAACCGGCACACCGGTTGGCTACCGGCAGCCTAAGCAGTGACTGCCACACATGTTCTGGGTGACCGGTGGGCTAACCGGCACACCGGTAGCCTGCTGGTTGCTCCCTGGGTTCGCCGGTAGGCTAACCAGCACACCGGTTGACCTGCCGGTTCTCCCAGAAACTAGCAAATTCCATTTATTTTTATATTTTGAGTTTATTCCTATTTAATACGTCATTATAATATTAATTAATCATTATATAAACGTAATTGCTAATTATTATCATACTAAACAACTTTAGACATGGATCGACATAAGTACGTTAGGAATCAATCTTGCATATCATAAACTCATATCACATGATCAAATATCACTTTCATGTTAACCGGAACAGAGCTTAATATTGATTAGCATCCAGATCATATTTTTAAACATGAATTCCAGATTAATGACTTTTGTAATCTCATGAGAACAATAAATAATTAACAACTTACTTGATTATGCTCGAAGATGTGTTCTTCCTCTAGCTTTGTCTTCCTCTTCAATCTGTAAAACCCTGCTACAACCGTCCTTTTCTCTCTTTCTTATGGCTGTACTCATTTTTCCCTAAGATCTCTTTTATAGATTTCAGTCTTTCCTTCTTCATGCCAATCCTAAACATTCTAATCAATTTTTTTCCTTTTCAGCTAATTAGAATCATTCTATTCTAATTCAAAGTAATCTCTATTATTTGTTTTAATCCAAATCTAATTAGGAATTATATCCTTAATTATCTTTCTAATTAGAATCCTTCTAGAAGAACTTATCCTTAAGTGATTTACTGAAATACCCTTGGTCTCTTATATCTAGACGTTTTTTCACTTAAGCCCATTAGTTAATCCCAATACAGTAATTAGGTTAGTTAAGTTGATTAAGTCCTTTAAACAAATTTTTCAGCCCATTAATCCTAATTAATGTTCATACGTTTGACTCAAAGTCCAGCCCATTATAATTTTTAGAAATATCAAAACACACCATTAGTTCTATTATTTATAATCTGATCCTCAATTTCATAATTAGATTATAATTAGATCCTTAGTTCTTGTTTAGGTTCACTACATATTCTTTTGGCAATTTTTTCAATGAAGATTCCACTTGTATCAATTCTTTTTGCCATGTTTGTGTTATTATGTTAGCAAGATTAGCAAGATTGCACCTGATTTTTAGAAGAAATATATACAATCCATTCAGTGCCACCTCCTGGATACAAACAACTGCATCCTCCTTTTCCTTCTGAGCTCTTGAACAAAGATAGCACCTTACTGAGAATTCATATGAGTGGATCTCTTGTCAAGAGTGAAAGATCATACATACTGATCCAAAACAACAATAAAATACCTTGTCTTAAGATATTACATATTAGTTCTTGAGACTCTGGAAATCACCTGAATCTGATCAAGGACTCTGAACCCCTTTGTGTTCTTGCTGGGATTAGTAGTGAAAGTGTAGAAATTGCTTGCATCTTGTGTATTTGAAACACAGGTTTCTGAGAACTGAAAATTAACAGTTTCAGAAAATTGCAAGCCATATATTGCCATTTATATACCTTGCACTTTTCATTATAGCTATTTAATTTCCTTTCTCCATGTAACAGAACCTTAATTTTATTTGAATTAGGACCCAAAAGATCTAGCTTTCACAACCATGAGAGGAAAACTTGATTACAACAGTAGGTCAAGAATCAAATCCAGAGTAAACACCACTCTCCCTCAACAGCCTCTTCTCTTCTTGAACGTAATTCTTACCTCTACTGACCTGACCAAGGTCTCTGTTCCGCTTTTCCTTCTGTGAGAAGGAAAGGTCCTTCCTCTCTTTACGAGTTTGCACGTTTGCAAGTTGCTCCCCATCAGTAATTGCAGCTTTGGTTCTTTGTCGTTCTTCGTAAGATTCTTCAGTTTTCTTGTCTGCTTCACTCTCCTTACCAGTAGACCAAGACCAGTCTTGCTTCTC
>JAUPMG010069985.1:0-13209 GCA_031762675.1 Pachysandra terminalis
TATGTTTTATTAGTGTATGTGATATGTTAAGACTTTACACTTATATTCCTAATGGATTTTGAAGTTTTTTAAGTTTTGATGTTCCTGCGCGTGTAGAGGTCGGTTTTCATGTTAATATATATTATATGTGTTGGTGTAACATATAAAAAACATGTTAATTTATCATATCTTTACCTTATCTTTGCATAAAAGTGGGTCTTGTTTTATGTATCCATCATATTCCTTGCGTATCCACCTGTATCCATGATTTTTACAGCGTATCCACCCGTATCCATGATTTTTACAACGTATCCGTGTTGATACTTGATACGTATCTATTTTCGGGCCGACCAATACGCTACCTCGATACGATATTTTGAACCAAATTCCTAGCAGTCTTAGAATACTAACTAATAGGTAAGTATATAAGAGACCATTATCCTAACAATTTTAGGATACTAATAGATAAAGTAGATGAAGTTGTTTTTACCTACACTTTAAATAGTAATCCTCCAACCGATTCCTTACTATTAAGATGCCAAGATACTAAATAGTTACGAAACAAAAATCTAACAAATTAAGAAATCTAAATAAATAATCTAATAAATTATCAAATTCTTGAATCTTATAATTAGTTATAAAAAAATTCTCTACACTTTAAATAGTAACCGCCAACTTATTACTTAATAATAAGATGCCTTGACTAATGAGAGGTAAGTATCCAATAGAAAATCAAGATAGTCGTTAGTTACAAAACAAAAATCTAACAAATTAAGAAATCTAGATAAATAAAGAAATAAAGAATCTAATAAACTATCACAATCTTGAATCTAATTAGTTATAAAAAGCTTAACAACAAATTAAAGAATCTAACTAATAAAAAACTTAAATATTAAAATATAGAATCTAATAGATTTAAAGAATCTAAGTAAAGAAATTATAAAAATCATGATTCTAACTAACTATAAAAATTAATATTCTAATTAAGAATGCTACTAGACCCGGATGACAATGGGACACTACGAGTAGGACGAGCGCTTGCTAACGCAGTGAGGCAGCTTGTGAGACGGCCAAGATAGGCTTAACGTACGAGACTCAGAGCGAGTCGTATCCTGTCGTGATATCGTGGTGGGTGTGCTTGTGAGTTGGTTTGGCTTTCGGTTGGTTCAGGCCTCAACTTGAGGAAAGTTGGGGCGCAGCACTGTCGTTCTGCTGCGTCAAAAAGTATGGCCGTGATAGTTGAAAAATACTCTTATCCTAACGACATTAGGATTATTTTATTTCATTTTAGATAATATTAGGGTAATCTTTACATGACAAGTTTAGAATAAATGATAAGTTCAAGATTCTAAGTAGTTGATAACTTTTTTTGTATAATAAAAAATCTAATAAATTTTATTAAAAACGTAATAACTATCTTATGACAACTAGGCTTCCATTTGTTAATTTTTTTATTATTTATAAATAAAACGTGTTGATACATTTTTAATATTATGAAGTTAATTTTATTTTAAAAATTATGTATATTAATATCATTTTATTTTATTTATACTCTTATCCTAACGATATTAGGATAATGTTATTTTATTTTTATTTATAGATAATATTTACAAGACAAGCTTAAAATAAAAGATAAGTTCAAGATTCTAATTAGTTAATAATTTTTTATGTAATCAATAATTTAAAGAATTTGATTAAAAATACAACAACTAGCTTGTGACACCTAGGCTGCCCTGTGTTAATTTTCTATTATTTAAAAATAAAATGTGTTAATATATTTTTAATATTTCAATTTATGAAGTTAATTTTACTTTAAAAGTGATAATAAATAAATTTAAATAAAAGATAAGATAATATAATAAATTTTATTATGTTTCATATTTTTAATATAGAAGTTGCTAAGAAAATAATATATGAACTCCTATATAATTTTAAAGATTATATTTTCTTTGTATTATAATTTTAAATACAACATGTATTATAACCTTCACGTGCAATGCACGTGTATTCTTAAAGTTTTAAATTTCGCCAAAATCCAAGTTGGTGGTACGAAATAAGGGGGAATTCGCTGAATTCCCCCATTTCCAGCATCTCGGCGAAATTTCAGCGAGATGGTGGAATTTTGCCGAGATGGTGATTTTATTTTCCTTGTTCTCGTGGAATGTAAATGAATTCCCCCTTCCCAAAAATTTGAAAATTAAAGGGTTGCAAAACCCTGATTTCTTCTTATTCTTCCATTCTTTTATGACTTTAAACACTTTTGAAGAATTCTTCAAGATTTAAGCTTTGGGCAGCTTATTGGAGGTCCGTTCTTGAGCCAACTTGAGGTAAATCTATTTTTTTCATGTTTTGCATATAAAAAGTTAATCAAATGACTTCAAATAATTATATGATATATAACAACCCCGATCTATCAATAGTTGTTGTTACTTTGATTTTAATTTTCATACTATAATATATAATTATAATTATATATACATTCATGATTTGTTTAGCACTTTGTTGCTCGATTGATAATCGATCTATGATTCTATTATGAATGATGATCATTTCACTTGAAGTCTTGAACTTGATTAAATAGGATCATATTTTGACCTCTTTTTGTATCTATAAATGATGAGCCATTTACATGCGAACTTTAAAATTCCCTTACAAACACAACTACAAGGTACACGACTGAGTGCATCATAGTTGCCGAACTATGTGTAAATGTATATGTATGCATGTGTTTTTGCATAATTTAGGTTTTTTAAGTGTATTTTAACTTCATTTAAACCCTAAAAAAAAAGTTTGGAATCAAAATTCCCTTGAAAAACATACGTTTCCCCATTTTTCTCCAACCTGGCAAAATATTCCACTATGCCGACGAAATATCGGTGGCATGCCAGTGAAATATCACTAGACAGTTCTAGTGAAATGTCTGGCAAAATCAAAATTTAGAACCTTGCGTGTACTTTTGCTAGTATATATGTGTGTGTGTGTGTGTGTGTGTGTGTGTGTGTGTTTGTGTATGTATATATGTATGCATGTATTAGCTAAATTATAAATTCATAATATTTGTCATAAGATGATATTTTATTTTTAAGATACAAAATATATGATCAATCAAGTATAAAACCTAATCTAGGTTGACATTGTGTACTTCTATTTTACGAAAAAAAAAATAGAAACTATTGAAACATTTATTTAAAAATATTAAATTATTTTATATCCAAACATTTTTCAAACATTTTGGTTAATCAATTAAGCTGATAGATCAGCCTTAGATTCATCTTATGTAGAAACTTTAGGTCAAAACAATATTTTTTTAATTGTGTTTTGTTTTTGTAAAAAAAGGTAATTCATTATTTTTCAAAAATTATCTAAGAACATTGCATATTTCTTGAAAAATAGGCAGCAAGATCTATGGATTTTACTTGAAATCCATAGATCCATGTAATAAGACTCCAAAACATGCTTTAGACATAAAGAGTATGATTTAGAATGAAAACAAAAATTCGTAGAATGTATACCTCAGAAAACAACGCATGAAGAGGAAAAGTGCTTTTAAGCTCCTAACCCAATGACCTTCCTTTGATTCCAAAAGACCACATCCACATTCACTTGGCACAAACCACCCATCGGGGTACCAACATTGATTTCGACGACACACCTTACCCCACCGACCAGCCTAACGGCAAGACCATAAATTGAGGTTTCGACTCCTCTTGGTTAGTAATTGGTACTATGGACTCTTGATATTGCTTTGGTTTGATTTGTACTTGTGGAAAGAATACCCGTGATGGCATCTGGCGGTATTCGTGTGTATGGGCGCACGGGTAATTTCCGAAGGGTATTATCATTGGAAATCCTACGGATATGTAGAAAGGATACCTGTGATGTCATCCGGCGGATTATTCATGTGTATGGGCGCACGAATAGCTTCTAAAGGGTGTTATCACTGGAAATCCTACTGATATGTAGAAAGAGTAGCTTGTCGGGTCAATCGGGCAGCGGCGGATACAGTTTTGAACTAAGTATCTTGTCTGGTCAACCAGGCAGCGACAGATAGAGTTTTGAACTGAGTAGCTTTATGCATACTAATTTGATGTGAATTGTTAAGTGAGCCCGGGAGGAGGAAAATCGGAGGATTCCTTGCGAGGTTCCATAAAGGTTGACTATACACTTGTGGGTTGAAATCCCCACTTAAACTAGTAAGAACTTGCGAGATTCGTTAAGGTTGACTATACCTATGGGTTTCTCCCATTTAAATAAGGGTAGGATTCTTGCGAGGTCCTATATGATTGGCTATACCTTAAGTTTGACCCTCGTGAAATCAGCAAGTGGTGGCCTTCTTACCATGGGTTAGCGCTCGGAACGAAGAGGGGGCATCAGGCTGTCCCTGGTGACCTATGTCCCAAATTGGTTCTTATTAATGAAGGAGATAAAGGGTCGCTTAACATGAGACATTAACTTAGTTCATAACATTGCATATTCACTTGTATTCTATTATTTGAGCATAACATATAGGGCATCTGAATGATACAATCTCATTATCATACTTCATCTCATCCATTTATCTTAATGTGTCATGATTACTCGTTACTTTATTTTCTAATTACTGTATTTGATTTTGAACTACGATATTTCATGAGGATTGGTGGCAGATATGATCTTACTGGGAATTCCAAGCTCACGTGACTTTTCATGTTGCAGGTTGAGATATGATGAGGATGGACTTGGGCTAGTTGCTGAACTTCTTTTATTCTGTTGAACAATATGTTTATGTTTCATGGATTTTGTCGAATGTAATTGGATAGTTAAAATTCTGGTTGTGATGCTTAGATTCAGTGACTCTTCTAAAGTCGGTATTTATGTAATAGGTTTTATTTAGCTTCCGCACTCCGAGATTTTTAATAAAGGTGGTCTTTACTACTTTTATTACTTGGGTTTGATACGGCGATCCGAGTTCCATGGTTGGAAAATGGTTATACTTCAGTAGGGTTTGGTTTTTTGGTTTGGGATAGGAGAGTCGAACAAAGGAGTAAATGTTGTACGATATATTGTAACTATATGGCTGTAATGACCAATACAACTAATACCGTGTAGGAATTAACTTATCCTAAAATGTACCTATATAATTTATGTATCGTGCCGACAGAGTGGATACAAGATACGTACCAACCGCATTGATGGATAAGATATGATATTTTAAACATGGTAACGGGATGGTCGTCGGAATAGGATTGTAAGACAGCAGAAGAGGGAAGGGAACAAGTGTGGGGTTGAGTGGTGGGCGTATCGCGACAAATGTGGTGTTGCGAGTTATTCAAGGAGATCAGAGAGTTATGTGAGGGGTTTGGTTTGTTCAGTTGGATCCTTAGTCGATGGTTAGAAGTGAGTTAAAGTGGATTCGATTGCTGGTCCACCATCCAAAACGAGAGGAGTGGCCAAGCTCCGTGTGGGTAGAGTCGGAGGAGGAAAGAGTTGAATGTACATTGTGGTGGGAACAACCCCATGTATGGAAAACGGGAAAGGAAAATCTCCTGATCGGAACTAGAGAGAGTTCCAATCGTGCTGGAGAAAAAGAAGTAAGGATGGTGAGAGGTCTTAATCTTAGACGTAGAGGAGGCACTAATCCTACGGTGGGGGAGGTGGGGAATTCAAATTTTGAATCACAATTTGAAAGGTCCACGGATCTGGTCACATCACATACTGAAGGGGGTTATAGGGCCTTGTGCATTAAGGAGCTTCCAATGTGGGGCAAAGCCAAGAGAAACAAAGAGGCAAGGATCAGAACACAGACTCGGATTGCAGCACATATCCTATGGGCCCAAAGGCAGACCCATCTATAAGGGCAGCCAATCGCACCAAGAAGGCAATATCAGCTCAATTAAAGATCCGACCCAGAGCCCAACTCGTAATCCATTCAAGGAGTAGACTGGTAATAGGAGAAGCCTTATTAGGGAGGAGGACCCAATAGTGAGGGGATTTCAAGAAGAAAAAATAGTAAGGTCTACAAAGGAGTGCAAGATGGCAGGTTTCAGCAGAGAGATGGTGATGGTGATGGTGATGGTGATGGAGATGAATATTTCCGGAGCTAAAGGCCACGGTTCACCAATAAAAAATATCCACGCAAGAAGGCAATGTTTACACCAAATCCGAAGGTGATTGAGGACGAAGAATATATTGTTAGAAGATTTCAATCAGAGTCGATGGAGATGCAACCCCAGGTACGTGAATGTTTGGAATTAAATTTAAAATCATATTTCAATCCTTCTCCTACTCCTTCAACACACGAAAAGTGTGGTTCGGAGGTCAAAGAAGATTTGGGAAAATTACCGTGGATAGTGGAAGAAGAACAGCAAAGGGAGGAAAGCGAAAAACAGGAAAAGCATATCATGAAGAGTGGGGTAGCGAACATACTTTATCAAGAGAGCTGCACAGATCTTCAAGAGAAGAGAGACGAAAACAATGCTTGTTCTGAAAAACCAGGGAGTCAGAGGAGCTATAGTGGAACAGGAAATGGGCGGACGATTAATGGTAAGGCAATGGAAATGCAAGAAGATGAAGAAGAGTTCATTTCCCCCTTAAGTATTATAAATCCAGAAGGCCAGTTGAATAAAGGGGAATTACGAAAGGAAGGGGCATTGGGTATCAACAGAAATATAAACAGGGAATATGAAGAGGAGTTAAGGGATTCGACAGAGGAGAGGGTGTCAAGGTGAGTTCTTAGCAAAGTCATGGAGTTTGGGAAACTTATAGAAGTATCATGCAACGGATTTGAGGAGGAAATAAAAGCACTATTTGTAGCAATTGAAAATCGTCAAAAGGAAAATCATAATGTGGGAAAGAGAAGAAATGGGGAAACTTCAGAAATTAGAATGGAACCTAAAGGACATAGGAAGGTCGGCTGAGAGGAGCTCAGGTAGAAGGAAGGGAAAAAGGGAGGCTATTACGTTAATATGAAGATGAAAATATTGTTTTGGAATGTAAGGGAAATCAATTCCAGGGATAAGAAAATTGCTACAAGGGCTGCTTTGGAGGTTTGGAAACCGGAAATAGTATTCATGCAGGAGACTAAGATGGAAATTATAACAGAGTGTGTCAGATAAGAGATGTGGGCCGAAAGAGAAGCAGAGTCATATTGTTTACCAGCCAGAGGTACAGCGGAAGGTATACTAATTATGTGGGGGAAGAAGAAGCTACAGTTTGTAAAAGAGAAGCAAGGATTATTCTTGATTTCAGTAACATTAACAGAAATTTCAGAAGGGAGAAATCTGCTAGTATATGGTCCAAATGAGAGCCAACATCTTCTAAATTTATGACAGGAGTTGGAACAGATGCGAAGAGGTAGGGATATGCCATGGTGTATTGGGGGGGGGACTCTATGAAGGAATTCATAGAATTTATCAACAGAATGGAGTTAGTAGATGTTCCCTTGGCAGGGGCAAGATTCACATGGAGCAACAACCATGAAAGGCCTGTGTTTTCCAAATTCGACAGATTCCTGGTATCCCCTACATGGGAGGAAAGTTTCACAATAGTGGAGGCTCTTGTATTACCTAGACCAGTATCTGATCATACCCAATTATACAAGACTGCAAGGACACCCTAAAAAAGCATCACCATTTAGGTTTGAAAACATGTGGCTGGAGGAGGAAAAGTTCGAACAAAAGGTGCAGGAATGATGGAATAGATTCTCTTTCTCAGTCTCTCCCAGCTTTATATTTTGTAAGAAGTTGAAGTGCCTCAAAGGAGAAATTAAGAAGTGGAATAAGAAGACCTTCGGAAACATAGTCGAGAACATGGTTTGAAATTTCGCCGGCATGACGGCGAAATTTCGCCAAAATTCAAGTTGGTGGTACGAAATTATGGTGTAATTCGTTGAATTCCCCCATTTACACCATCTCGGCGAAATGTCGGTGAAAATTTCGCTGAGATGGTGATTTTTTTTTTTGTTCGTGGAATGTAAATGAATTCCCCCTTCCCAAAAATTTCAAAATAAAAGGGTTGTAAACCCCTAGTTTCTTCTGATTCTTCCATTCTTTTGTGATTTTAAACACTTTTGAGGAATCTCCTTCAAGATTTAAGCTTCAGCTTGGCTCATTGGAGGTCCGTTCCTAAGCCGACTTGAGGTAAATCTATTTTTTTCATGTTTGCATATAAAAAGTTAATCAAATGACGTCAAATCATTATATGATATGTAACACCCAATCTACCAATGGGTGTTGTTACTTTGATTTTAATTTTCATAATATAATATATAATTATATTTATATATACAATCATGGTTTGTTTAGCGCTTTGTTATTCGATTGAGCATCGATCTATGATTATATGATGAATGATGATCACTTCACTTGACGTCTTGAACTTGATTAAATACGGTCATATTTTGACTTCTTTTTGTGTATATAAATGATGAGAAATGTACATGTTAACTTTATTTTTCCCTTACAAATACAACTACAATGTACTCAACTGAGTGCGTCATACTTGCCTAATTATGTGTAAATGTATATGTATGCATGTGTTTTTGCATATTTTAGGCTTTTTAGGTGTATTTTAACCTCATTTAAACCCTAAAAAATATTGGAATCAAAATTCCTTTGAAAAATATATGTTTCCCCATTTTTTTCCAACCTTGCGAACTATTACACCATGCCAACGAAATATCGGCGGCAAGCCGGCGAAATTTCGCCAGACAATTCTGGCGAAATCAAAATTTAGAACCTTGGTCGAGAAAAAGCAAGAAATTCTTGATAAGATAAAGGAACCTAATTTGAAGGAAGAGATCGGGGGCTGCAACTGGTAAAGAAGATAGAAAAGGAGACTATTAAGAAGGGCATCCATAAGGTTGCAAGGATGGAGGAGATAAGCTAGAGGCAGAAATCTAGGGCCCTATGGCTCAAAGAGGGTGATAAGAATACAATTGTTTTCCATAAGATGGCGAATGCAAGATGTAGGGTGAATACTATAAGGAGAATAGAGGTAAATGGGTCAATCCTAGAGAAGGAGGAGGAGGAGGATATTAAGAAAGCGGTGGCCACATATTATGAGATGTTCAATGAACAGATCGGCAGGAGACCCTATTTAGATGGAGTAGAGTTTGAGATATTAGATGCAGAAGAGAGAGATTGGTTGGAAAGAACATTTACACAAGAAGATGTGTGGGAGGTGATCAAGGAAATGGATGGGGATAAAGCACCAGGGCCGGATTGTTCACAAGCAAATTCTACAAGGAATGCTTGAATATAATTAAGACTTGATGAAAGCTATTGAGGAATTTCATATGCACGGAGCTTTTGAGAAGAGTGCTAATGCAACTTTCATATCCCTAATCCCCAAGAAGGAAGGTGCGGTAAACATGAAGAAGTTTAAGCCAATAAGTTTGGCAGGCAGTTTATACAAAATTATATCGAAGCTATTGGTAAAAAGGCTTAAAAGAGTCTTGCCTAAGATCATATCTCAAAATCAAAGTGCTTTTGTTTGAGGGAGACAAATATTGGATGGGGTGCTAATTGCAAATGAATGTGTTGATTCTATGTATCAAGAAGGTGACCAATGGCTAATATGCAAGTTAGATATGGAGAAAGCAATCAATATATGGCCACGTATGTTGGGAATTTTTGTTATATATTTTGAGGAGCATGAGTTCTGGGGTAAAATGGAGAAAGTGGGTAAAAACTTGTATTTCAACAGCAACTTTTTCAGTTTTGGTGAACGGAGTGGCATCCTGCTTTTTTAGGTCATCAAGGGGATTAAGACAAGGAGACCCATTATCTCCATTCCTATTCTTGATGGTGGCAGATGCTTTTAGTAGATTAATCCAAAGGGTTGAAGGTCTGAACCTCATTGAGGAAGTGACTGTATGGAGAGGAGGCCCTATCATATCTCACTTGCAGCTTACAGATGACATGCTTTACTTCTGCAAAGCCTCACAAAGACAGCTGTTGACTCTCAGATGTTTGTTTATATGCTTTCAAGCAGTGTCAGGGCTAAGGATCAATCTTAGTAAGCGTGAACTGTTCGGAGTAGGGGGCATCATAGTGATTAAACTCAGATTATGGCTCGGGATCGGCCGAGATGGCCCATATTAAATTAATTAAAAAAATAAAAATAAAAAACACTGACTCGGTCCGATCCCGAGATGGATCGCTTGATCCATCTCGGGATCGGACCAAGTCGGGGCTTTGTGGTTTAATAATGTCTCGGGATCAACTCGGGGATCGGACGATCCCTAACACTATGGGGGGCATAACCAATATATCTCACTTAAAGAGAATACTTGGATGCAGGGTGGGGACGTTGCCTACTACTTATCTTGGTTTACCCCCTTTGTGCACCACACAAAAAGGAATCTACATGGAGTAAGATTGTGGAGAGATGTGAGAAGAAATTAGCAGTGTGGAAAATAAGATATCTATCCAAGGGAGGAAAATTGATATTGATCAGAAGTTCCTTCTCTAATCTACCTACGTATTACATATCTATGCTTGAAATTCTTATGGCAGTAGCAAACAAAATAGAGAGATTGCAAAGGGAATTTTTGTGGAGAGGTAGAGAGGAAGAGCATAAGTATCATCTAGTAAGATGAAGTGAAGTATGTAAATCAAAAAAGGGGAGGAGTATTAGGGTTAAGGAGGGTGAAGAAGGTTACTAAGGCTCTATTGGGCAAGCGGCTTTGGAAATATGAGGAAGATATAAACAACTTATGGAGACAGGTCATTGCAGAAAAGTATGGCACATACTCGAATGACTGGTCAACTATTCCTTATCAGGGCAAATATGGGAAAGAAGTATCAAAAGCTATTTTGAAGCTTTAGACAACTTTTTCAGGATGTACACGATTCGAAGTAGGTGAGGGGAATTGAGGGAGATTTTGGGAAGATCTTTGGTTAGGAGTAAATACTCTAAGAAACCAATCCCCAAACCTGTAAATTTATCTCTAAGCCAAGAAGGTTATGTTTGTGAAATCCTAGTAAGAGACCAACAAGACATATCTTGGAACTTACAATTTAGAAGACCCATTTTCTATAGAGAGTTGGCATCAGTTTCAGTCTTCCTCATTAAGATTCAAGGAAATGGCTTCAGTGAAGGCCCGGATATCCGCAAGTGGAGCGGTGACAAGGGTAAATTTTTAGTCAAATCATACTTCCATAGCTTAACCTCGTCAGGAGAATGTTTGGGTGTTGAGAAATCATTGTGGTGTGCGAGAGTCCCTTCCAAGGTAGAATTCTCTTTATAGACGGTGGATAACTTGATTTCAAGATGGTTACCAATACCCAATAGGTGTGTAATGTGTTGTTCCAATTCAGAGAATGCAGCACATCTATTGTTGCATTGCAATGTGGCATTTAAGGTTTGGGGTTGCTTCTTAAACAAGTTTGGCACGAATTGGGTCATGCCGGAAGACTGTAGAGCGATGTCATATAGCTGGAATTGGAAGAGCAGTCTAGAAGAGCGATTTTATAAAATATGTAACCAGCAGCAATATGTGGGGCTATCTGGAAGGAGAGAAATTTGCGGATCTTTGAAGGCAAGGAGAAAGGATTGGGTGAAATAATTGATCAGGTGTCTTCCATCCTTTTTTTATGGGTCCAATCGCTTAAGGAGTTTAACTCTATATCTCCATTTGCATTTAAGGGAAATTAGGATTTTTTGTAAATTGTTGTAGGATAGTACACAAGGCGTGATATGTACATAATTCATGCACATTACTTGGGAAACGATTTTTGTTTATTTCTGCTGCACAGATACACTTCACCTTATATATTTTAACACAATATATTTTTACCGATCAAAAAAAAAAAAAAAAATCTTAGGATACTAATAGATAAGTAGATAAGATACATAAAAGATAAGTTTTTTTTTTTTAAAGATAATATCTTATCTTTTTTTATGTAAAAGATAAGATATTGCAAAGAATTACACATCATTGTGTTTAAAAAAAAAAATTGAATTCTATTTCAAAACCCTTTCGATTATTATTTAAAATAATTATTAACTCTACGAATAATTACAATGATTTTACAACATGTCCTCTCAAATTGAACGATATGTTTATTGAAACATATCGGCAAGCTTAATTTACTTATCATAATATTTTTTTGATGAATAACCATATTATAATGATAATTATATATTTTTCTGTTAATTAACCTAACAATATACATCTTATATTATTAAATCCTACATCCAATTAAATTATCCTAACAATAATATATCTATCAAGTCATATACAAAAAAATAGAAATAGCTTAATAATAGGATAACGTCACGTGTATTCTGTTGACATCACAAAATGGTTTATTCATTAGATTCTTGCTAGAAAATTGTAATTAGGTATAGAAAACAATAATTTCAAGAACCTAAATGTACCATAATTGATTCAGGCAATAAGGATCTTCTTTTATTAATTAGATTCTTGTGAAGTAATATAAAATTAATTAGCAATACTTTCCAAGATGATCAACATTCATATGTATATATACATATATATACACACATATACATACATTAAAGCTTTCATTTACATTTAATCAAGATTTTTTAAAAATTTTCGTACATCTACATGATTACCAGTTTGTTTCCACATTAATTTATACTATGTATCAATTCATCATTTTTAGAGCTTATCTTCGCATGTAAATGAGTCTTGTTTTAGTATCAGAGTTTCCATGAATTTCTAATGTCCCATGAATTCTTATGGCATTTTCAAGCATATATGATACTTATCGTGATTTGTACTCTAACTCAATATGATCTTTTTTACCATGAAAGGAACAAATGTATTTATAGTGGAGAGGAACACATGATTGATGTCACTATTTCCAGAGTGTTGAACTGGGCAGTCTCTCTTTCAGAATTCCGTGACGTATCCTTCTCCACTTTTGTATAGGACCAGGATACTGTTTAGTGCTGTAATTGAGGAAAGCTAGTAGTAGTTTCATGAGAACGTTTCTTCCACATTTGCTCAAAGTTTACAAGGACTGTGTTAAGAGTCTATTGGCTGTTCATATGACTTGTAACCGGGGGGTGCATAGACCTGACGATTTGCCCAAGCTCATTTCCTTGTTTGACTTATTGAAAGATGCGTTTATCAACCCCTCCAAACCCGATTATTGTATTTGGACCCTGGATCCCAAAGGTATCGTTTCTATTAAATATTTTT
Source organism: Pachysandra terminalis (assembly GCA_031762675.1). NCBI lineage: Eukaryota > Viridiplantae > Streptophyta > Magnoliopsida > Buxales > Buxaceae > Pachysandra > Pachysandra terminalis. The sequence goes on from JAUPMG010069985.1 coordinate 13,136, forward strand.
TCTTGTCAATACGGTGTGATATAATTTCTTTCACGGCGTTTTTTAGCCTCAAGATATATCTGGACTCGAGTTTT
>JAUPMG010070005.1:0-13208 GCA_031762675.1 Pachysandra terminalis
GTCTATATATGAGACAGGATCCAATGGAGACATGAATGCTTTTGACTCGACTAACAATTACAATGAAAATTCTTCTCATCCTTGATCTTGCTTTTCGCTTTTGTTATTCCAACTTTCTTCTGGAGTTGATTTTTCCACCATCTTCAGATGATTATGTTGGCATCAATTGGAGCATCTCTTTAAGCCACGTCCTTCGAGAATAATCTCCATGCTGCTTCAAATGCACCCTCTAAGCATACGCATCCATTGGTATGATAGCATGCTCCATTGGGATTGAATGTTGATATTGTCCCTTCTTTCTTCTTTGGCACCTGTGATATCTTTAAAGGATAAAGGAAAACAAGAAAACATGTATGTTGAATGAAGAAAAGTCTTTTGATTTTTGTGGCCTCAGATAATGATTTGAAAACTGAAACGTTTTAAGAAAAACTCTAGATTTGTCATCATAGGACTTAAGTTTTTTTTTTTAATTGAAAACATTCCTTTAAAATAATGAATTGAGTGAACCAAACAGAATGACCAAGACGGTTGAATAACGATAAAGGTATTGAAACCGATGTAGAAGAAATCCATTGGTATCACTTGAGATTCTTTGGAATCATTTCCCTTCTAGCACTGATGGTCTTTGACTCAGACTTGAAACTTCCTTTCTGGCAATGATGGTCTTCAACTCAGACTTGGGATCATTTTCCTTTTTCTTTTTTAGCCATTATTGCTCCTAATGCCAGTGACGATTTTCACCCGGACTGGCTCCAAAAATCTTTTGTGCTATGACGCCCTTTCAGGTTTTCATCATGCCTGTGGTTTTTGTATCTTTTCATGACTTGATTCTTTTGCTCACAATGCCCTTTCAGGTTTTCATTGACGCCCTTTCAGGTTTTCATCATGCCTGTGTGTGTGTGTGTGTGTGTGTGTGTGTGTGTGTGTGTCCTTCATTACCTATACACAGATGATTGGATGTCAAAATATTCATGCAGAATCCATTATTGATCAAGGAGGGCTTAATAAATAGGAAGAAACGTAGGCTTGGGTAGGTTCTAAAGAAAAGAAAGGCAGTTGGCTCAAAAACTAATTTAGTAATGATTTATTGGGTTGAACCAATCAACTCACGTATGAAAATATTTTCCTATTGCTTCTTTCTTCCTTTGGTCCCTTATTTCTCCTTTGACTTGTTTGCTCTATTGCTCACTTCATTTTTTTTTTTTTGCCCTAGTTTCACTTCATTGACTTCTTTGCTCCAATTTCACTTCATTTGCTGCCCTAGTTTCACTTCTTTGCCTTCTTTGCCCCAATTTTACTTTCTAAGTGTTTTTATGACTGACCTGGTTCTGGGTTAAGAACAAAATGTTTAAGGCTCAAATGGGTTAAACTAGGGTTAGATTTTTAGTAAGGGGATTTGAAAATATGGCCTCCTTTCCTTTCAAAAATTGGATTCTACAAAAATATTAAGCATAATAAAGTTTGACTGCATCTGAGTTTGTAGGTTTGGGAAATACCTCTCCATCCATCTCTTGCAATATTAGAGCTCCTCCAGACAGAACTTTCTTCATAACGAAAGGCCCACCATAGATTGGCTTAAACTTTCCCCTCGGGTCCTCTTGATGTGGCAATAATTTCTTTAGCACCAAATCACCAAGCTGAAAAGTCCTTGGCCTCACTTTCTTGTTGTATGCTCTGGCCATTCGTTTATGATATAATTGTCCATGGCATAGTGCAGTCAATCTTTTCTCCTCGATCATGTTGAGTTGTTCATATCTAGATGTGACCCACTCTGCCTCTTCTAGCTCTGTCTCCATTAAGACCCGAAGAGATGGTATTTCTACCTCGATCGAGAGTATTGCCTCCATGCCATATACAAGGGAATATAGGGTTGCCCCTGTTGAAGTTGTGAGGGATGTCCGATAGGCATGAAGGGTGAATGGTAGCATCTCATGGCAGTCTCTATAAGTCTCTGCCATTTTCTTGACTATCCTCTTCACATTTTTATTTTCAGCTTCAACTGCTCCATTCATCTTTGGTTTATATGGAGTTGTGTTGTGATGGGTGACCTGAAAATTCTTACAAAGGGCCTTCATGTCTAAGTTCCTCAAATTCAAGGCATTATCAGTGATAATAGCATTAGGGAGCCCATACCGACAGATGATTTGATGTTTAAGGAATTTTAAGACATTCCCATTGGTGACATTTGCAAAAGACATTGCTTCGATCCACTTAATGAAATAGTCAATGGCTACGAGCACAAAGCGATGCCCATTTGAAGCTTTTGGTGCGATAGGCCCAATGACATTCATACCCCACATAGAGAAAGGCCATGGTGACAACATGCATTGAAGCTCTGAAGGAGGTGCTGCCATCTTGTTGACATAGATTTGACAAAGGTGACACTTCCTGACGTGTTCATTGTAGTCACTCTCCATGGTCATCCAATAATACCTCATTCTGAAGATCTTCCGTGCTAACATATGACCGCTCATGTGTGGTCCACAGATTCCATCATGCACAGTCTCAACTAGTCTCTTAGATTCAGTCTCATTCACACATAGGAGTAAGATGTGATCATAGGATCTTTTGTATAATTTGCCTCTGCTCAGAAAGAACTGTGCTACCAATCTCTGAATGGTGCGCTTGTCGACCTTATTAGCTTCAAGTGGAAGAGTCTGGTCCTTCAAATATTGCATGATATCATAATACCATGGCTTTCCTCTATATGTTCTTCCTCAATTGCTAAGCAATAAGTGGGTTCATCTCTCACATTGATCTCGAACGGTTTGATAGTTACTCCATCTTGGATACTAATCATAGAAGCTAATGTTACCAGGGCATCTACGAAGTGATTCCTGGTTCTCGACATATAATTGAAAGTGATTCGAGAGAATTCGGTGCATGAGTCCACCAGATACTGGTGATAGGGAATTAGCTTTAGATCCCTAGTTTACCGTTCACCATTGCTCTGAAAGATGATAAGGCTCGAGTCACCAAATACATTGATATTAGTTGCCTCCATTTCTAATGCAACTTTCAAGCCTAGGATGCAAGCCTTATACTCAGCAATGTTGTTTGTGCATGGAAATCGAAGTTTAACTACATTAGGAAATTGAGAGCCATTTGGTTCAACAATTACCGCACCAATCTCGTGTCCTTGGGAGTAAGCCACCCCATCGAAGTATAGTTCCCAAGTCTTTCCTCCCTCGTCTTCAGTTACCAAAATAGCTTCATCTGGGAAATTGGTCTTCAAAGGTTCATAATCTGGAAGAGGATGTTCTGCCAAGTGATTTGCTATCGCTTGACCCTTGATGGCCTTTTGCGTGACAAAGATCAGATCAAACTCTGATAATAGCAGTTGCCACTTTGCAGTGCGACCGATTAAGGCGGGCTTTTCGAACAAATATTTGAGTGGATCCATTCTGGCTATTAACATGTTGGTGTAGCTGAGCATGTAATGATGGAGACGTTGAGTCACCCAAACCAAAGCACAACAGGTTTTTTCTAATGCTCTATACTTTGCCTCATAATCAGTTAACTTTTTGTTGAGGTAATCAATGCCTCTTTCCTTTCTTCCCGTTTCATCGTGTTGCCCTAATACACAGTCCATTGATACCTCTTAAGTGGCTAAGTACATGAGAAGTGTCCTACCAGGAGTTGGTGGTACAAGGATTGGACGATTCAATAGATTATGCTTGATTTTTTCGAATGCCTGTTGGCAATCCTTGTTCCATACCGAGGAGTTTGAAGATTGGCTCACATGTGACTGTAAGTTGAGCGATGAATCTTCTGATACACTAGATTCTTCCAAGGAAACCCCTAACTACTTTCTCTGTCTTATGAGGTGGCATGTTGATGATCGCTTTGGCTTTGGCTGGATCTATCTCAATTCCTCTTCGGCTGACAATGAATCCCAATAACTTTCCAGATGTTGCTCTGAAGATGCACTTCACTAGATTGAGATGTAGGCAATAATTTCTAAGACGATCGAACACCTTCTTCAAGTTAATCAAATGGTCTTCCTCATTTTAGGATTTAACGATCATATCATCGACGTAGACCTCCATCTCCTTGTGCATCATGCATGAAAAAGTGCCGTCATAGCCCGCTGATATGTTTTCCCTGCGTTCTTCAACCGGAATGGCATGACTTTATAACAGAAGGTTCCCCATGGTGCAATAAAGGCTGTTTTCTCCCTATCCTCTTCTGCCATTTTGATTTGATTATACCCTGAGAAACCGTCCATGAAAGAGAACACATCATGATGGGCGGTATTATCAACCAAGATATCGATGTGAGGTAAGGGAAAATCATCCTTAGGACTTGCTTTATTTAGATCTATGTAGTCCATGCACATTCGTACTTTACCATCTTTCTTCGATACATGGACGATATTGGCTAACCACTCTGGATATGTTGATACCGCCAAGAATCCGACTTGAAACTGCTTCATCAGTTCGTCTTTAACCTTCAGCATCCATTCAGGTTTCAACCATCTTAGCTTTTGTTTTACTGCCCTATGCCCTGGCAAGATAGGAAGTTGATGTACGACCCTGTCGGTATCTAACCCTGGCATACCTTCATAAGATCATGCAAATATATCTTAGTACTCTCCTAAGAATTCGATCATATCCTCTTTCTGCAGTGGTGATAAGAGAGATCCAATCTTCACAATTTTGGGATCGTCCTCGGTCCCTAGGTTCACCTGGTCGGTCTCTTCTATATTGGATTGAATGTCTTTCTCGTGATGCTCTAAAAGATGTTGAAATTCTTTTGGAGGGGTCTCTCCTTCGTCCTCACTCTCTTCTTCGATCCCTATGAGATCAAAGTCGAGCTCAAGGTCGAAGTCATACTCATCTAACACCCATTCTGTTCGTTCACTAAACTCATTCCTAAAAGAAACTTTTCAAAAACATTTTTGATTTAAAGGAAAAATTTTTAAATCTTTTTGTGCACAATCAGCAATCAAACGTGCCTTACTGACTCTCATCCTATAATACGTAATCCCTTACCCCTAATTCGAATTACTAAAAGTCCTCCTATAGGTTTCCTACACAAGTTCCTATGGGGTCGTAGCCTAGTTACTTAAGTCTTAGAAGAACTTCTGATCTGATACCAATTTGTCACGACCCGAACCGAAAATTCCCGATTACGTAGGTTTTCCAGTCCAAGCTTAACCTTCACCCCGTATCTCTACAGGAATGGCTACCCAAATTGAATCATAAGCGGAAGTCTTGAGCAGTTCTAGTAAGATTTAAGTAACTAAAAACGCCTAGAATAAAAATCTATGCATTCTAGGTATCAATGTCTAATTCTAGATTAATTTATTCACATACGTCCTGCTGTGTGAATCCAAGGTCATCCTAAGAGGAAGTTGAATTCTGCTGGTATGTCAAGGACCTCAAAGGTAACATCAAAAATAAACTGGCCAATGGTTATAGGTAGCATAATTTCCCCCAAGGATTGCCTTTTGGTGCTATCAAAGGCCCTCACAGTCTTTCCAGTACGACGAATCTGGGTCCCATCTATTTTAGCTTCATAAATGTCGCCAAAGGGCAAACATTCAAAGTAGACCCATTATCAATCAGAATTCGAGCCGCTATCAGGTTCTTGTATGTGACAGTGATGTTAAGTGGTTCGATGTGCCCCCCTTCAAATGGTCACAGCTCCTCTTCAGTGAAAGTAATGACATTTGGTGCCAAGATTAGGCTCACAAGTCGTTCAATTTGATCCAAAGACATGGTATCTAGCATGTGTGACTCATTGAGAACCTTCAAAAGCCCATTTATGTGCTTCGCAGAGTGCAATAGCAACGATAGTATAGATATCTGGGATGGTGCCTTAGCCAAATGTTCAATCAAATTGTATTCATTTTTTCTGATGATTTTAATGAGGTTAGTTGTTTCTTCAACCGTGACTCTGTTTTTCTTGCTTTCTACTTTACCATCCTGAGGCTTCTCTTCAGTCATTTTCAGTCACGACCCAAACCAGAAATTTAAAATTTCCGGATTAAGTTGCGACCTTCACCCCATATCGCTACGGGAGTGGATAACATAAATCAAAACATAAGCGGAAGTTCTAATAACGTTCTAGTATGAAATAAGTTACTATTATTACATCATCTGAATCTGATAAATTTCTAAGAAAAGAAAGTCCAACTCTAGACTAAAGTTAACATGTTATCAGAGTGCTATACCCAAACCAGTCTCTCATCGACCAAGCTCTACGAACTGGAAGGTCATCCTAGACCTCAAACTCCTCAATAGCCACCACGACTAACGAGCCTGAAATGTTGCTTGCTAAAAACCATGAGCTACTCGAGCCAATAAGTACATAAATTCAGGAATATATAAGGTATAATCCAAGAGTCTAAACATTTACAATATTCCAAGTTCAAGAATTAAGGAAAGCATAAAAATGCAAGAAGCCTATGGTAAATTAATTATTAATGCATGTTGTGCACCTAAATGTAGTGATCACCATGGTGATCTAATAAATAGTCTAGTATGAAATGCAAATGCATCAGCAAATGCAATGTAAAAGCAACTCTGTCTCAGTGTCAATATAACATGTTTCCTTCCGATCCAGCCTTTATTTCGGGGTGTCCCAGCAACCTGAATGCACCCCAGGATGTCCCAGCAACCTGAATGCATCCCCCGTGTATATGGTCCATGGAAATAGGGTTATTCTACGGATATCGCGAAGTTTTAAGGGTTTTCAATCTATGAGGCACAATCCCCCCCACTTATTTTTTATCAGTGGTCCGTAGACCGAGACTTGTAGCAACCTGCAGATCCCTCAGGAAAACATGATCATCTGACTAAACTACAGATGTCCTTTTATCTTTTCTTTGTTCATGGCACAGAGCCCTTGGGCAAAGAGAGTCTCTTAGATTAGCTATACCCTCAACTAAATCCATTTGGTCCCTCCCTAGATGTGAAATTCACATCACACTCATTTCCAGTCACAAGACCCAACCTTGAGGCTTGGAATACAGGGTCACACACTTAACCATACAATGGTCTCAAGTTCAATGTTGTGCAAGTGGAGAGGTGCATGCTACCTAATCAGTCAAATAATAGTGTACAGGGTGTAAACACACAATTCACAGCATCAAACACAATCTCAAATAGAATCACACAATCCAGAGCATCAAACATAATCTCACACAAAATACAACAAACCATTCAAACAAAAATCACACAACTCAGAGTATCAAACACAATCTCACATAGAGTACAATACATTATTCAAGCAACACAAAGTGATACACTGAAAACAAGTGTGGGTTAACTAGGTATTCACGATGAAAGTATCAGATGTGCCATGAACTGAAAGTGTAATGACCATACTAGGTCTAACATCCCTATCTCAACATCTCATCATCCCATGAAAACGGGTCCATGAGGAAGCACAACAAACAATGGCAGCATCTGAACTCATGTGGTATCATACTTGCAAGAATTAGGAGAATCCCAGGTTACGTGCCAAGTGAAGTGTGATTTCTACGAGGCATATATCATATGCTCCAAGTTGTCATAATGTCTCCCTAACTCAAGTTATAATGTGCAAGTTTCCAAATAAATACTACTACGGTGTACATATTATGAAATTTAAATACTATCCATGTAAGTGTGTATTTATTTATAAATATCAATAATAATCTAATCTATCAGGTTCAGTGGAGTCTTCGGCATGGTATTCGGTGCACCGAAGCCTGCCTCGACGACCAGCCCGGTGGACCGACTGTGTCTCAGCTACAAAACCATGGAACTAAGTCTCGCCTACCCCTTCGGCGCACCCTTCGGCTTACCTAAGCCAACTTGGCTCACCCTTCGGTGCACCGAAACCTATTCGGCGGGGTATTCATGCTCGACGGGGTGTTCATGATAGGTGACTTGTTCGGTGAGGTATTCATACTCGGCGACCAGTTAGCCTGGCCTAAGGGTCCGCCTATGGCCCAGAATGTGTTCCGTAACCATTTAAGCTGGCCTAAGGGTCCGCCTAAGGCCCAGAACAGCCCAAAATCAAGGGGGTTTTCTTCTAAACTAAGTTTTCTTAATCTGCAATCACCTAGAGGTTAACATATGTCATTTTCAAGCATAAAAACACATCATTAAATCATAAATTAGTATTCAAATCATTCACTTAACACATATTTAAACCTAAGCATGATATACATAAAAATGTAAAGAATAACTAAGATTTACCTAATTAGATTCATAAGAACATTGTCAACTCAACATCTAGCTTTAATCCATTCATTAATCTTCTTAAATATTTCAAGAACTTGAAGAACAAAGAAAAGTATAGAAATCTAGATTAAACCTAATTACATTCTTGAATTTAGTACTTAACTTAATCAAGCAAGCATGATTTTGCCATTGCCATTCCCAAATATGTCTTCTCTTCTTCTTCCAAAGCTCCAACCAAGCAACAAAAATAAAAAAAATGAACTCTTTCTCTCATGTTTTCCCCCAATTCTCAAGCCAAAGAACCAAATTCAAATGAAATGAACTTAAATGTAAGCTAAACCAAATGAAATGAAACTCAAATGTAAATTAAAACCCAAATGAAATGCACATGAGATTCTTTCTCATGTCTTCTCAAGCAAGCCAGCCATGTGGCACAATCCTAGCCTTTCAAAACAACCACTTTAATCCTCACCATACAATCACAACCACCTTAACCACTTTAAATCTAAACCATACATTCTTAACAACTACAATCCTAATTATACACCTATATCCATCAATTCAAATTACAATTTTGCCATTAGCTCAAACATAAAGGAAAAACTATCATATCAAGCACTAGGACCAAACAATCATCACGAACACAATCGCATGGTTGGCTCCAATCCGATCGGCGATCAAAACAAAGAAATGAAACATCACAAGTTTTTAAAACATAAACATGCTTAACTAAAAGATTTAAAACCGGCAAAACATTATATTTCTTATTTAATCATTAAATTGGGTTATTTGACCTATTTTGTTTCTTAATTTAAATCTGGCTGACCTAATCAGTTTTAATGATTTAAGGAAATCTACTGTCTTATGAAATTAATAATTTTAATTGTTCTTAATCCTAATTAATTAGTGAAATTAAGTTATAATTTCTCAAATTACTATTTTACCCTTAAGTTTTCAAATTATTATTTTATGTTTTATTCAGGTGGTTACATTTTCTCCTTTCCTTTGTTTTTTCTCCTTTCTAATTCTTCTTCAAACTCCTTATCTTCCACTGCTTTCTCAACTTCCTTAATGTGCGCTTTTGCCTTTTTCTCTTGTTCCGCAAAATGCCGCCCAGATCTTGTTATGAACCCTATGTCAGCCTCTTCTTCCTTTTTTGGATTTCCCGTTACTATCTCAACATTATAACTCCATGGCACAACTGTGTTTGAAACATATGTGAAGGAATGAGATGCAATAACCATGAGTGGAGGATAATTGAGTATGGCATTGAAGGCAAGCGGAGAAAACCCTGAGCTGATGTTATAGGTTGTGCTGGACTATTTGGCATCAAGTTTTTGACTGGGTTAGGGTGAGACTCCGGTGCAACTGGTGCAGCTTGGACAACCAAAGGGGGGTAATGATGTCCCCTTGGTGGTATTTTGGTTGAGGGATAAGTCTGCCAATTTAGTGGTCATCTGCCCAATGGGAGGATATGCAAGGGTCTCGTTATTAGATAGCACGGTCCCAATGAACGGGACTTAAGGGTTGTCATTGAAATACACCCGTACCCTATAGCCAATGGGTGCGATTAGCTGTGTCAAATCATACTGCATTTTCGAGTCTAAGATTGTATGAATGACAATGGATGGGCCAGTTGCATTATTAGGCGGTAATGGGTTCTAGGTAATGTTCTGAGGTGCAACCTAGGTTAGTGTTGGGTTTACAATTATACCCCCACTCTTAATTATGTCCTGGATAGCACGTTTCAAGGACCAACATTGGTCAGTAGCATGTCGTGGAGCACCCATGTGAAAATCGCAAGTGACATTCTCATTATAATATCATCCCTTAGGTGCCTTAGGATTGGGACGCCTTAAGGTGACCTATCCCCTTGCTAGAAGTTCTGGTAGTAGATCAGAGGGTTTGGCCAAGAGGGGTGTAAAAGATCTTTTGTACCAATCGGACCTTCTTGTATTTGTCTTGCTCATAGGGTCGGCAATTGGTTGCACAAGCTAGACTTGTTGGACTTGCTGAACATTATGATGGCTTAATTAAGAATGTGTGGCATTGGGATGACCAAATTGAGCCTGTGGGACTTGTTGGAATGGTTGTGCTAGGGGAAATTGATGCCAAGGTTGATAGTTCTTAGGAGGAGCGGATTGCACATATACTAGTTGAGAGGGTTCAACTAGGATGATCTGACATTCTATGTCTTTCTTTCCTTCAGGATTTTTGCCCCCATTTCCAAACTTCTTAGGGAAACTTACCCCTGATGTTTGTTGATTTATGAGATTTTGTAATGCAGCGATATCTTGATATTTGCCAGATGTGATTCCGTTTTCCACTCTTTCTGTCGCCTGTATCAGATATGCAAAGCTATCAGTAGTCTGTCTGACCAGATGAGTGTAGTATTGTTGCCCTAGAGTATTTAAGAAGATGGAAATCATCTCAGACTCGATCAGTGGCGGTTTCACCTACGTCGTAGTCTCGCGCCATCTCTGTGCATATTCCCTAATTGTTTCATCTACCTTCTTAGTCATCCTCATTACATCGAGGCAGTTGAGGACCATCTCATAATTGAATTTGTACTGAGCCAAGAATGTGTTTGCCAAGTCTTTCCATCTCTTGATCCTAGTTTGGTCCAGGGATGAAAACCATTTAAGAGCGGAACCCGTTAAACTTCTTTGAAAAAGTTGAGTCAACAACTTCGCGTCTTTCCCATATTGGCACATAGCCCCACAGTATAACTTTAAATGGGCCATTGGACACCCAGTGCCATTATATTTTTCAAAATCGGGGCATTTGAACTTTGTTGGTAATATAGCATCTGGATATAAGCACAAGTCCTTAAAATATATGCCTCCGAAGGAGTCGATTCCCCTAGCATGGCGCAACTCCTCTTGGATAGATTCAACCTTATTGATAAACTTTCTTTCTAATGCAGTCTGTTGTTGTACGTTCCTGGCCTCTTTCTCTTCCTCATGAGTAAGGTCATAAGCAGGGATCTGTACGTAGGTTTGGGGAGCTGGAATTTGTGGTGGGAATTGGGCTGGGGTGTTTGTGCTGGTTGTAAAGGTTGTGGTGGGAGCTGAGGTTGGGGTAGAGTTTGTTGTTGTTCATAGACTAAGGGAATTGGTATTTGTTGAGCCGGTTGTAAAGGTTGTGGTGGGAGCTGTAGTTGGGGTGGAGCTTGTTGTTGTTTATAAACTTGGGGAATTGGTATTTGTTGAGCCGATTGTAAAGGTTATGGTGGGAGCTAAGGTTGGGGTGGAGCTTGTTGTTGTTCATATGCTTGGGGAACTGGAATATGTTGTGCCGGTTGCAAAGGTTGTGGTCGCAATTGGGATTGGAGTGGAAAATAAGGTTGAGGTCGAGCTTGTTGGGATAAGGAGGCTTGATCTGCAGCTCGGGTTTGCAAGAGAGCTTCAATGGACTTGGCCATACTAGCAACCTGATCAAAGGATTTGACCATGTTGATAACCTGTTCAAAATAATTGACCATGCTAGCAACCTGATCTTGAAGTTTAGCAAAATCTTGGGCCGACACCATGAGGACGGGATTTAGCTCGTTCGAATCCATGGTTGTTCTTGACCTAAGCAAGTATGGACTCCTGAATAACGGATCGTTCTTCTTAGACGCAATGATTGAAACCTGTGTCAGATTATTCAAATGAGATTCTTAATAAAAAAAATTTAATGATATGATGAATGTGACGATAATATATGATCGATAACGATGCATATGACACATACAAATGATGGAAGATTTGAAGATAAACATACAATTCATCAGCACAAAAGTAACCCTGGGAGTTTGTCTAAGGTTACTAATGACCTACAATTCATCGGCACAAAAGTAACCCTGGGAGTTTATCCAAGGTTACTAATAACCTACAATTCATCGGCACGAAAATAACCCTAAGAGTTTGTCCAAGGTTACTAATGACCTATAATTTATCGGCGCAAAAGTAACCTTGGGAGTTTGTCCACGGTTACTAATGACCTACAATTCATCGGCGCAAAAGTAACCCTGGGAGTTTGTCCACGGTTACTAATGACCAACAATTCAGCGGCACAAAAGTAACCCTGGGAGTTTGTCCAAGATTACTGATAAGTGTGTAACACTTGCACTTTTAGACTTATTGCTCATGATTGTTAGTCTTAGAGATGTATTTATGTGAATGAATTAATGTATTTATCTTGTTTTTTAGGGTTGGTGATGACGAGGAAGATATGGATTAAATCAAGCCAACTTAAGCTGTAATCGGATCGAGCTTCAAAGTCCTAAAGAGCAAAAGAGCAAAGCTCAATTCCCAAGCCAATTACGTCTTGAAGCCCAAGAAGGAAGCCCACGGAGAAATCCCAAGAGAAGCCCAAAATACCAAGTCAAATATCAGCCAAGAAAAGCCCAGAATTGCACTGTGCTATAGATCGCAATAATTTGCGATCGAGCGCATGATATCCGTCAGAGACATCACAGAGCAGTTTTCGTATTTTGGCCCTAACGCCCTCACTTTAAGTCCTATTGAGGTGCATTTAGTGACGTTGGGAAGATATAAAGATGATCTACAACTTTGTCTCTAATAGACATATTCTAATTCCAATGTTTTCAGGGTCAAAATCGAGTTGCAAGGGAGCTGTTCTGGGCAGTCCGAAAATAAAGCCGAGATTTGGGAGAGTTCTTGCGGGATTAGATTTCCAATCCTTTTGGGATTGCTTTATCTATATATAGGGACTTTTAATTTCGTTTTAGAGATAGGCATTAATGTTAAGATAGATTTAATTCTTGTTCTTAGGGATTCATAGTGAATTGGAGAAGAAGCACTAGAGCAGAAGTTGTCTTTTAAAGGTGGACTTCTACACAGACATGTTGAAGCCCAGGCCAGCCGTCCATGAGTAGCTAAACTCCCTGTGGAGTATTGATGTAAACACTTCACTTTTTTTTATGGTATTAATCTCATGATTTTTAGGATTTTACTTTGATTGTTTGATAGTTGCATGATTAGGAGGATTATTACTAAATCGGATTTAAAGTTTATAATTAATTTT
>JAUPMG010070015.1:0-13208 GCA_031762675.1 Pachysandra terminalis
ACGTGACTTATTTCAAGGACGAATCTGCTTTCATTTATGTATGAGCCAATTACACTGATCCCTTGATATTTCTCACAATTACAGTTAGATCTACGGCAGGTAGGCCCGTCAATGAATAAGATTATGATCCAAATCCGATCCGATTAAATCGGATCCGGTAAAGATTTGGGGATCCGAATCCGAAAAAATCGATTATAATCAAATCGAATTGGGATATTATAGATCCGATTTGATTATATATATATATATATATATATATATATAAACTAAAAAATCAAACCTTATCTTTTTGGCTTTCTCTATCGGAGAGATTGAGTCATCTGACTATCCCTATTTCTCTCATTTTACCAAAGACAAAAGATTATCCCTCTCGTTCTTTTCTCTCCATCTCATTCTACGGTTCCACCCTGTGGCAGACGGCGACCCTCCGGCGGTAATCGTACTCCGTTAAGCTGGTAAGAGTTTTTTTTTTCTTGTTTATTAATTTCTTCTTCTTCTCTCTAACCGAATCTCTGCAAAAAAATAAAATAAAATAAAAAACCATTCAACCCCAATCCGTTTACAGGCACACCTGAACCCTCTTTCAAAACCTAGATTTTGTCTCTATGAAAACCCAAATCAAAATCCTAGATTAAATTTTTTTTTCCAAACCAAATCAAACCCAAATTCGCATGTTCGCAATTCGCCCATTGCAAAATTCAACAACAAAAAAAAACCTTTGCAAAATCCAAGAAAAACTTCTAAGGCTCTAAGTGAAACCTTCAAAACTCACTTGAAAACCTACAAAACCCCAACTTCTTTCCTATTCGTCCCAAATCCCAAAACCCCAACTTCTTTTTTGTTCGTCCTTCCCTAAAGCCCTAAATCCTACAAAAGAAAACCCCATCTTTGTAAATTGCACATCCTCTTCTCTGTTCTGTAATCTACACACCCTCTTCTCTGTTTTAGCTTGCTTCACTAATGATCTTACATTAGTGAATGAATGGAATCATTTTTTTCAAAAAAAAGAAGTTTCAGGTCTACCAAATAAACAATTTCAGATTTTGCATGTACTTGATATTCGAATCGGATTTCGGATAATAATCGAATTCAAATTTGAATTCAATTTATAGAGATCCGTTGGATTCGAATTCGAATTCGAATTCGGATCGAGTCGAATTCTTAACGGATCGAATTTGGATTCATCAAAATCCGATAGAATCTGATCCGTTTATAGGCCTAATCGTAAGTAGATAAAGTGGATAAGTCTCAAGTCTAAAATATCTCTTTTAGTTTCTCGACTAAACAGCCAACATACTCCAACGTCACAATTGAATCATTCATTAAAGAAGAAAAAATAGAAAGACACAACAAACAATTGATGAACAAGATATATCCATCAATGTGGATCGATTCCTTTGAGGTTTTCGATGAATGTTGTAATTTCAAAAACTTTAAAGGTCTAACTGTAATTATCAGAAATTTCAAGAGATCAAAATATAATTTTCTCTTTATTATATAACCTCACCACCCTTCTTTAATATATATATATAGTGTATATACAAAGTATATTGAACGTATATATACAACTTACTTTCGAAATTTTCATAAAGATTTGAATTCTTTAACATCCTTGTTGACCTTTATCTCTTTGGTCGTCCAGACCTTTCCATAGCTAGCCGGTTTGAAAATTTGATTTGGTTATCGGTTATCGAATCAACCGGGTTGACTTGACTGACTCGTTAAAAATTCATGTTGGATGGTTCAATAATCTTGGTTACCCGGGTTGATTATTCATGTTACCTGGGTCCTAGGTTCAACCGGTCTGATTGATCGATCCGATCTAAGTTTCAAAACACTGCATTCAATCAATCAAGGTTTAATGAATCGGACCGATCCGGTCTGTATCGGCCGGGCCATACTGGGATCAGATAGGTTTGGTTTAATCTCAAGCCACGATTAGGGCCGTAAACGAGCCAAGCCGGGGAAAAAATTAAAGGATTGGACCAATCCAATCCGTACCGGCCAATCTGTATCGGGATCGAACATGACCAATCTAGTCCCAAGCCACAAATATACAACATATATGTATCATGAGGGTTTGGACTGAACCAGTACTGGTACGGACCGGCCGATACAACCTAGGGAGAAATAAACATTAGATTTTCAGGAATGGAGGGCCAGATAGATAAGTCCTATCAAGATCTTTGAAAATCTTGTAGCATTTAAAGGACTTGACGCATTACAGAACAGTAACATATCATTAACTTTATAAGGTCATATTCAATATTAATCCAAACGTTTTGAATACATTCATTTAAACGTTATGATCTTTGATGAAGCGTTTTGAACATTTAAATCAAAACGCTTGTGTACATTGGTGAAATATTTTGAATGTATTGAATGAAACGTTGTAATGGTTAAGAAATGAATATGATGCTATAAAAGGGCAACGATGCATCAGAAAGAGGGATTTGATTTCTGAGCATTTGAGATTCTCTGAGAATTGCAGAGTGTTTGTTTAAGGAATCCTCATTTCTAAAATAAACATAAGTTCTGTGGTGTATTTCTGAACATTGTTGACTGATCTTACTTCTTTTATTCTTTGCTATCAACTTCCAAAAGGAAACATTGCGCTAGAACAGTCATATCTTGATTTAGGCCAGTGTAAGCAAGTATTCGAATCTACTATTGCACAAATCAATTTGGTCATTTGACGTTTTAGGTCATTTACCCAGTTGTGTATCACCATTTTTTGGCGACTCCACTTGGGGGCTTGTTTATTACCTTTATTCTTTTTGAATTTAGATTAGTCAAATGGCTCCAGACTTTCCTATCGTCAACACTACCGGAATTCAGGATCCTCATGTGGATCCTACTGTTAACACAGTTGATCCATCAACTATTACTGCTGCTGCAGTATCAACAACACCTTCCACTTCGAATACATCACTGTCATTTGAAGACAAAATTGTGGCTATGCTAGAAATGATGGCTTTGCTGGCTCATCAGGCTGAACAGCACCCCAAGCAAATTTTATACCACTATCATCATTGCCATCATCAACCATTTCCTCATTTCCACCAGTTGCTACTATTAACCTCTCGAGAGAGGAACCAATCAGGATTACTTTTGAGAATTGTCCTGGCCTTTTGCCTCTTCAGGCAAGTTTGTCACCTCAGTTGTTCAGACAACCATCATACCACCATCTTCTACTCCTCATTTTGCAACTCTTGAGGAAGTAGAATCACTCTTGAAGAAGACACAAACTCGAGATCCTGAATGTGTCAAAAGTGATTATTGCCCACCATACCCTCTTGCTTTGTTAAGCAAGTCATATCCTAAGGATTACGTGAGTAATAAATTTCCCAAGTTCATTGGTCAAACATGGATGTAAAGGAGCACATAAGTCATTTTATCGAGGCTTTGGGAGCCCATGCTTCGAATAATGACCTCAAATTGAGGGAATATTCGAAATCCCTGTCACAAAAAGCCTATACTTAGTATAATAACTTGAAGCCAGGTTCTGTGGAAACTTGGGAAGATATGGCGGCACTATTTCACAAGAAGTTCGTAATTACTGAGGAAGTCTTTACCACTGTAGACTTGAGAACGCCAAGGCTAGTCTAAAGGTCTTGTTGAATATGTCAAGTGATTTCAAGATTTGGTCATGTCTTATATAGAAACGATAGTTGAGGAACAATTTGTTGAACATTGCATAAATGGGATTCTTCCTGAATACATAATTCATCTAGAAAACCTGAAGATTTTGAGTTTTACCATATTATATGAAGCAATCCGAAAAATGAGTGCTTCGATGCTTAGCCCCGCCAAGAAGCTCGAAAGAAGAAGAAATGAGACTATTCTAATTGAAGATTTTCCTTCGAAGAAAGCGAGAAAGAATTTGAACAAGGGCTCTCGAGATTCTCGAGGTCCTCCACCCGAGCCAGATTGCACACTGGTTCAATTCAACATTTTGTTGGACAATTGGGTGAAAGATGACCGTGTCAAACTTCCTTCCCCGAAGGAGGCTCCATCAGCAAAAGATCGGAGTAATTCGAAATTCTGCAAGTGTCATCAGTATATAGGTCACAGTACCTATAATTATTATTCTATGAGGAGATTGTACTATCTTCGAGTTAAGCTTGGAGAAATCAAATTGAAGCCCGAAATAGTTCACACTGATCCTTTACCAAATCACAAAGGTACGGCTGCTATGAATGTCATTATTTTGGAGGTAACTAGAGATGTTCTCTCTCGTCCGAGGATAGACTTATTGTAATATCAAAGGCTCGAAGAGAGTATGAAGGAAACAGGCTTTTCGAAGTCTGAACAAACAGCAATTCGAGCGTATTCTCAGAAGTTGTCATTGCAAGAAGCAGAGGAAGAATGTGCCAATGCTGTCTCAGAAAAAGGTCTGATAACTTTCGGACCAAAAGACATGATGGTTTTATATGAAAACTATGGAAGAGCCTTATATCTAAACTTCATTCTGCAAGGAGTTGATATTCGAAGATCCTTGGTGGATGCAGGATCTTCTTTGAACATAATTCCAATAGGCATTCTGAAGGCTATTGAAGTATCATTCGAAAAGGTGATTCCTCAAGCTATGAAGATCTATGATTTTGATGCTCGAAACCAATATGCTTTGGGTCACGTGACCCTCAAACTACAGGTTGGATCATATAGATATCCAACTTTGTTTCATGTGTTGGATAGTGAACCAACATATAACATTCTATTGGAACGGCCTAGGATTCATAGATGCAAGCTTGTTCCTTCAACTTACCATCAATGCTGTAAAGGCATTCAAAACAGCAATAAGGTTCAACTTGTTGCTGATCCATGCCCATTCGATCAGCTCGAAGTTCATCTGGCAGATGCTGCGAGTATGATGAGCTTGCACCAACTGGTGAATGTTAGGTTTTACTCCATCGAGGAATTTCTTTTCCAGCATGGCCAGCACTTCAGGCTCATTCTGATATGACTTTATCTGAGTATGGACCTTTGAAAAGGAAGGTAAAAGAAGAAAAGAAAAAGGAACTGAAAAAAGAAAAGAAATAAGAAAAAAAAGGTCAGCTGTATCCAAAATCACTGTTGAACAGCCTGTTTCGAAAGCTCGTTGCATTCAAGATGTTACGCCTGAAGAGCGCATCACATATCGGCTTTGGTCTGAATCAGATCAGAAAGGACAAGAACTCTCTTTCGAAAGCTGTCTTGAAAGGAATAAAAATCAAAGAGCATGAGCCTGAGGCTTATCATGTTGAAATCCCAAGTGATGAGGATAGTGATGACATCCCGTCTATAGCAGAGATTTTCGAAGTACAACATGAAGTCCAAGAAGCACCTGAGCAACTCGAAGATGGTGTGAAAAATTCTGTTCTCGAAACTTGGAGGAAGTAAACTTATCTGAGCCAGAAGAGGAAAAGAAGACCACTTTTATTAATGCAAGCCTATCTCTTGAAAAGAAGACATAACTTGTAAAACTTTTGAAAGCTAATAAAGATGTCTTTGATTGGTGCTACAATGACATGTGCAGATTAGATCCTCAATTAGTCACACATAGGTTGCATTTATCTTCTGATATTAAACCTGTCAAGCAGTCATCTCGAAATTGAGAAGAAAATGTGAGAATTGCAAATCAAGGTTGAAATTGAGAAGCTTTTGAGGCTGGTTTCATTAAACCAATACAACATTCGACTTGGCTTGCAAATGTTGTGCCTATGAAGAAGAATGGACAAATCATATACTGTGTTCACTTTCGAGATCTCAACAAAGCAAGTCCTAAGGATGAGTTTTCATTGCCGAATATGGATCTTCTCATTAATGCTAGAGCAGGGCAAAAAACGTTCTCTTTCATAGATGGTTATAGTGGTTATAACCAAATCAAGATATATCAGATGGATGCCCAACATACAGCATTTCGAACTCCTTTAGGCAACTACCACTATACAGTGATGCCTTTCAAATTGAAGAATGCTGGAGCAACTTACTAGCGCGCAATGACCACTATCTTTCATGATATGATGCGTAAAGTCCAAAGAGCGTTCTCAACACCTTGAAGTAATGCAGAGAGTATTTGAGCGTTGCAGAAATTACAAGTACAGAATGAACCCTGCTAAGTGCACTTTCGGGGTTACTGCTGGAAAATTTCTTGGTTTTGTGGTTCACAGACAAGGAATTAACTTAGATCCCGTCAAGTCAAAAGCAATTCTCGAAATGAATCCTACAAATCAAAAGCAATTAAAGTATTTTCTTGGAAGAGTTTCATACATTCGAACGTTCGTCCTGGGTCTCTCGGCATATATCTCTCATTTCGTAGTGTTACTTCGAAAAGAAGCGGAATTCATATGGACTCTGGAATGTCAGCAAGCCTTTGAAAAAATAAAAAATTTATTGAAGCATCCTCGCACCATGGTTACACAATTCCAAGGAAACCACTTCGAATTGGCCACTTCGGATGATGCTATTGGAGGGTTATTAGCTCAAGAAGATGACCAAGGAATCGAGAAGCCTGTATATTATATCATGAGACTCTTGCGAGGAGTAGAAGTAGAGTATTCTCAGGTGGACAAGTTCAGTCTTGCCTTGTATCATGTGACTCAAAAATTGAGACATGGTAAGCTAGCATGTCCAACTGTCTTGATTACTCGTTTGAACCCCATCAGATATTTGTTATCACAACCTTTATTGCTTGGAAGGTATACAAAATGGTAATTACAATTATCAGAATTCGATATTGTCTGCGAAACACCTAAGGGTATCAAAGGACAGGCACTGGCTGATTTACTTGCTACTTTCTCGAAAGTGCAAGATGAGGAATTACCTGAATTTGAAGTTGCTTCCGTGGAAGACAAAGAATGGCAGATGAACTTTGATGGATCATCAAATTCGAATGGAGGATGAGCTGGAATTGAGTACACTTCAAGTGATGGGCTACACTTGTACTCTTCTAACAGGTTGGATTTCGTGTGTTCCAATAATATAGCAGAATATGAAGCTCTACTTATTGGGATGATTATGGCTAAACAGATGGGCATGCAAAGATTGAGAGTCTTTATTCGAAAGTCATCAATTCTCAAATTAATAAGGATTTTGTTTTCAAGGAACAGGAGTTGGTTACATACAGAACAACAATCCGTGCATTAATGAATAAGTTTATTGAATGTGTTTTAATGCATATTCCAAAAGCCAAGAATCGTCAAGCAGATATTTTGGCTAATCTGAGAAGCAGGTTGAGTTTGAATGAAGATTCTCAACAAATTGAAGTTATCCGAAAAGTCATATCAGCAAGTTTGGATCCCGAGATTGAGCAAGAAGATATTCTCTCGAGTGATTGGAGATATGCTATCTTACACCAGCTCCAACATTCAACTACAATCTTCGAAATCCTTATTCGAAAATTGGCAAATTTCATTGAAATTTGTCGTATTCTATATTTCAAGGCTTCGAATGGATTATTACTTCGATGTATTAAAAATGAAGAAGCACAACAGATTCTCAGTAGTATGCATTAGAAGACTTGTGAAAATTCAGATTCTATTCCTTTATATAGAAGATTGCAAAGATTCAAAGTATATTGGCCAACCATGTCTATTGACTCTTCGAAATTACAAAAAAATTGTCTTGGTTGCCAAAGCACCCCTGATGTCATGGAAGTATGCCCCATCTTTGCAGGGGAAGAAGATTGGAAAAGATCCTTCATCCGGTTCTTAAGGGATGATTTTTTACCTAACAATACATATGAAGCCCATAGAATTCGAAGCTATTCGGTTTCACTTTCAGGACAATCATCTATTTCGAGCAAATACAGATGATAATTTACTCAGATGCCTTGATCCTCAAGAAAAAACCATTGTACTTCGAGAGGTGCATTCAGAAGACTGTGGAGCTCATCAGGGAAAAAGAAAATTATATGAGCAACTCCGTGATATGAGATATTATTGGCCTTCTATGAAAAAAGATGCATTTGAATATGCTAAGAAGTGTTCCAGGTGCCAAATACAAGGAAACATTCCAAGACAACGTCCTCAAAGGATGCATTCTATTATCACTCCGTATCCATTTCATACTTGGGGGATAGACTTGATTGGTCCAATCAATCCTCACAGCAGAAGAGGGTATACATGGATTTTAGTTACCACTGAATATTTCACTAAGTGGGTGGAAGCAATTACTCTTAAGAGAACAACAGGAACTGTTGTGGCCCAATCATTAAAGAATATCTCATTGCTCGAGGAGTGCCCTGAAGAATTATTACTGACAACGGTTCCTCGTTCCTAAACCGTCCAGTTCAAGAAATGCTTGCAAGGTATAATAATATCCACAACAAGTCTACATGGTATTATCCTCAAGGCAACGCACAAGCAAAAACTACAAACAAGACTTTGATCAGACTGTTAAGTTAACTTATGATCATCATACTCAATGACATGAACATTTGTTTGATGTGTTGTGGGCGTACAGAGTATCTAAGCATTGAGCTACTAAGGCAGCTCCATTTTCATTGGTATATGGAATGGAAGCAATTCAGCCTATTGAGTTACAAATATCTTCAGCCAGAATACTTCAAGCCGCTGAAATGGATTGGGATACTCATGATCCGGTTGCAATTAGAATGCAAAAGATAAATGACTTGAGTGAGAAAATGCAACAAGCGTTAGCAAACAACCTTCAGTATCATCAAGTGATCTCAAAGGCTTATCAGAAGAAAGTTTCTCCTCGAGAATTTTATGTTGGTGAATTAGTGTTTTGAGTTTTTTTTTTTATGAAAGGAGCAACATTATCAAGCCAAAGTTTGCACAAAGGTGGGATGAACCTTTCGAAATCATTGAAGCATATCCTTCAAGTTATTACAAAATTGTTTTACTTGAAGAGAATACACAAGAAGAATTAGTCAATGAAAAATGGTTAAAACATTACTATTTTTGAAGGAGAGTAAACAAAATCTAAAGTATACGAAAAGAAGCTCTTTATTGATATCAATCTTGAGAATACAATTTTTTAGTAGAATGCGAAAATATACAATTACATCTGAAACTTCTAAAATTCTCTTTGATCTGTTCTGTGTTTATGACTTCAATAATTGAACATACTGTTCAAGTCCCTCAACCTCTTTCTCTATATCTTTATCTTTGAGAGATCTTTTCAGCAGTGCAACTTCTTTCTTCTTCTCTTCTATTCTCAAGAACTGTTAGTAAGCTGATCGAGAGTTTGATTCTTTTGAAATTCAAGTTTTGCTCTTTCTTGAAAACAAGAAAGAGACTTCTCTAGACTAATGAAATGGTTTTTCAACCATTCAATATTCAAACCAAGATTCTCAATGTTCAAAAGAAATGGTCTCCAGTTCTCAAGGTCCTCCAAAGTAAGGGATGCAAAATTCTTCTCCGACATCTTGTTCAAAAGAGAGTGTAGTTCTTGATACCCTGTACTCCTCATATAGGAAGAAGGAATTCGAACCTTGTCTGATATATCTCAATATGCATAAAAACCCGCATCCATTCATTTTGACATATGAGAGAAAATCATGTAGGTTCCTTCATAAAGAACAAGTGCAGCAAAAGAAATATCAGATCTTTTTCTCTTTCGAAGATTAATCCCTGTGGAAGAGAAAGAAGAAGAAGCCTCAGCAATTGGTGCTATCTCCGAAGTGACAGCTGTTGTAGAAGTAGATATGGCTTTTCGAACCAGAAGAGTTGATATTCCTGAGCATGTGATCACCGATGGTATTGATGATACAACAACTGCAAATACAAATCAGAAGTTAAAAAGAATTGAAATATAAAGTTTGTAAAACTCATTTGAAAAACAAAAAATATAACTTACAAGATAAAGGGACATTTTCTGTCACTGAAGAAAGGGGAATCTTAGAAGAGACTACAACCCTCGAATCAGCAACTCTTGAAGCTTCTATTCTCAAATTTTCAACAACAACATTTTAGCTAGCAGTAATAGAAGTACTTGTCTTCAAGATATCAATGTCCAAATCAATGATATTTGAAGTTTCTATCACTAAGCTTTCAGCAAGAGATAATTGATCATCATCAACATCTATGATAAGTTGTGAAGTAGAAGAAGGAGAAATCTTAAGAGAAGTGATAACGTCAGGAATTACTTTCACGATTCCTGAAGAAGAAGAAATAACTGGAGTCTTGGTAATAGATGAAGAAGAAGGGGCTACTGCAAAAGGATTCGAAATTGGAGGTAAAATTTGTTCCTGTTCCTCTTGAATTTGAGCATCATCAGGAATATGGAACTCTTCATCCTCTCCTTCTTCTTCCTCTACTTCCTCTTCATCGTTTTCTTCTTCTTCTTCTTCTTCTTCTTCTTCTTTGTGTTCTTCTGATTCTCCTTCCCTAACTTCATAACTTTCTTCATCTTCTTCCTCCTCATCACTCTCTTCAGAGTCTGAAACTTGAGTTAATTCAAAGGTTCCATAGCCTTTTGAATTGATATCTACTCTCTAGCTTGAGCAGCTTTCTCAGCACCTTCTTTTTTAGCATTATAAATAGTCATTTCATTCAGCAAAGAATCATATAACATGTTCTTTGTAGAAGGAAGACCAACGTTGGCTAATCTCCTTTTAGGTTGCATTCCACTTGCAACCATTTCAAGTTTAATTTTGCGTTTCTCAAGAAACGCAGGAGTATGCTCGTCTACAATTTCTTGAGGAACATCTTGATGAGTTTTAGCAAGTTCCTGCAGATTATCAAGTATCAAAATTATGTTATAAAAAAAGGAGAAGAAAGAAAAACAACAATCGAAAATGTTGTTGCCAGCGTCAAAGCATTCAATGCTGAGTAATGCTTAACAACGTCGGCATTTTGAAGAAGTTTTGTTCTGGGAGCTACAAGTTCTTCTCCCTTTTTACCCTTATCAGGATTGGCTGAAAATCACGATAACAAGTATGAGTGTTCGAAGTATAAGATATTCAAAGTATAATCTCAAAAGTTACCTGTGAGGATGATTTAGTAGACGAAATGCCTTTGCCTGTAGGCAATACAACAGAAAGAGGAACATGGCCTTATTTCTCACTTCCAATATCTTGATAGCAATGACAATTATTATTTATAATTGACAAAATCAAAAGCATTTAAGGATAAAGTTCTATACTTACAGATAGAGGTTTCTTTCCAGAAACTTTATCCAAGACAAAGAAGTTATGTCTCTCGAAGCATGATTTTCAAAGGAGGAGCAGCTGGAGATGTACTCTTATTCTTTGGAACCTTCTCACCAGAGGATTTTCTTCTAGAAAATCGAGTCAATTTTTTGGTTTCTTCCCCTTCTTGAGGAATATTCTCGTGAGAATTTGGAGCAAATTCTCTGATTGAAGAATTAGGGTAAAAAATATAAGGAGAATGAATGGAGATACCTTTCGAAGGAGCACTCATGGTACTTTTCTTGCAAAACGATTTAAGCCTTGTATCCCTATGGCTGATTACTTGATCGGACATAATAGATTCACCTTTTGGATATTGATCAAATTCCAATACCAACAGTTGCCAGAATTTAACCCATTTCTTTGAAGACCTGGCTTTTCTTGAAAAGGATGTAATAACAGCATTATCGAAAGCCCAAGGACAATCCAATGATTCTGAGATAACAAATCTTCTACCTGCGTCACGAGGAGAAGGAACAATAGTAGGATTCACTTTCGGAACACTCTTATCAAGTTCGAATTGCCTCAAAACTCTATAAGGTTGGTAATGAAAGGCACTTGCAAAGTTACCTTCAACCATTCCAAGAACGTAACCATAATGAATAGTTACCAAGTAAATTTTGAAGAATTTCGATTGAAGATGGAAATCCAAAATCGAAAGAAAAGAATTCTCAATATCAGAAAGAACTGAATAGTTTGTAAAACTAATCTTTCAGAGATAAGGTCTGTATAAAAATTCATTCTCCTTATTCAAAACATCCACCAGGGCAACATTATTATTAGGAGGCGGATGATCATCCCAGAAAACAGAATGAGCATTGGTAACATTGGTATCCAGAATTACAGTATTTGGAAAAATTTCAACTAGAGCATATTTCGGGTAACGTTCCCGAAGGAAAACTTGAAGAAAAGTGGTGTCAACAGCTGATTTGATTACTCGAGCACCTTTAGATCGAGCTTGATCAGCAAAAAAAATCAAGACTCTCATACAAATTTTCAAGAAAAAGAGGAGCCAAAGGAACTTCGAAACCTTGAGCTAACTTAATAGCCAATGGAAAGACCTTGTTATGAACTTTATCAGAGGGAAAACTCGAAAGAATGAAGTGAGATAACCAAGCAGAAAAAAAAGCTTCAAGAAAAATAGGGCTATCCTTACCCAAACACATAACAATGGAGAGGATGCACGTGTTCTTCTCTCCAGAAATAACGAATCCAGCCAGCTATATTCTGACGAGAGCCTGTACCAGTTGAACTGGTCTTCTTCAAAGTAGCTTTCTTCATCGAAAGCTTCAAACCATTAATCAAGGCTTTTTCAATTGCAAGTTCTTCACAAGATAACGATATATATCCGGGATGAATATTGCCAATAACTGGCAGACTATATAAAGCTTGAACATCTTTAAGAGTTGGAGTAATTTCTCCAAAGGACGTCACGAAAGTTTGAGTCTGTGGATTCCAACGACGAATGAAAGATTTGAGCCCTTCATTATCTCGAGAAATCTGAGACATCGAAGCTCGAATAGCATTATAAATTCTTGCACTCTTTAACTTGGTTACATGAGCAAGATTTGAAATGATACTTCTACACCAAGAACTCCAGGCCATTGGCACACCTAGATGAGATTTGAAGCAAACAACAGAAAGGGAAAATTCATTTTTGGTAGCCCTAAAGTAAGGAATAAGTCAAAAATGACTAATATTTTTCTTGACCTCATTGGAATCTGGATAAGGGGACAGTAAATCTGAATCATTTGGAATCTGGATAAGGGGTCAGTAAATCTGAATCATTCTTAGCAGAAGGAATCCAATTATTAGAAGAATACCATAATAGTTCATCTCCAAGCTCTATACAAGGACTTGAATGTCTTGCGAATGGTTGAACAGTCGCAACTTTTTGATTTTTAACACTCTTTTTAGGAGGCATTTCAAAGGAAGAATTAGAGTACACAGCAAAATATTCAAGAGAATATAGAGAATGAATCCTTTCATACTTGTACATTTGAATTTGAAATGATTAATTGCCTAGAAGTTCAAAGTTACTTTTTCGGGTTACCAAGCATTGCATACATTG
>JAUPMG010070026.1:0-13207 GCA_031762675.1 Pachysandra terminalis
GGTAAGCACTTACCCATAAGCGCTACCAAACACATTTAATTTTAAAAAGTGCTTATATAAGCTATAAGCTGCAATAGTACTTATAAAAGCTGGGCCAAACGCAGCCTTAGAGATCCAGGGTTGGAAAAAAGTCAAGTGCAAAGTTTGTCTGCAGCCTGATTGGCTTCTCTGTATATATGATTGAATTTGACAGGAGAATTTCGTGAGGCTTTAGCACGATCCACAGCTGAAGCAAGAGCCTTCCTTATCTGTCATGGCATTTGCTTCCCTATAAATATGGCTAAAAAGTAGAGTCGAAATTGGAGAGAAAAATTTATGACTTCATAAACAATACTAGCAGATTTCCAGGCTCATCTCTTTTTCCCCAGCATCCTCCAAAAGGATTTGTCTTGATAAGCACATTTAACATTCACATGTTTATATATATATATGCATGTATCGATTCGAGTAATCTCGAGTCGAGTCCAACTCATCTGTAAACAGGTTGGGTCTCATGATTTCCCAACCCATCCGTAAACGGGTCAAACCAACCCGTTTAAGTTATAACACATTTATAGCCCGCCTGAACCCGACTACTGCATGTGCTATAGAACCCCAAAACATAAATTCGTCTTGCTCAGGACTTGTTAAATAGAAGCTCATCTACGTTATGTAAAAATCCAGTTATCAATTTTCTACGCAAGTATTGGCTGGTTTTGTAGAGTTCCTAGAGAAACAAGATGAATAACATGCCGGATAGCTCACTCTAGCAGCAATTCATTCATAAAATCTTTAGGAATCAACTTACCAAAATCAGAAATTATATCATATAAATCTTTTGTTAATCTACTTCTCACATCACACATTCTTTAATAGGATTCAGAGAATGATGCTTATGCTCTTCTTGCAAACATCATCTTAGCTCGCATTCAAGGTTTGCAATGTTGATGTTACAAGACTTGTTGCAAACTGTTAAGACCTACGACATTTCACGACATGTCGCGACATCCAGAGAAAAAATGGGAAATGGAAGGAAATTGAGGAAAATCTTTTTGATGAAACTTTGATCCCAACTCCTACATGAGCATAATTGAGGCCTACATACACCTTGATACATCAAAACATGCAAAAAAAAAAACTCCCTTAATCTAGACCATTAGTTGAGGGGGGTTAGGTTTGATGCTGTAGTGTCGAGCTATCAGTTCCAGACTCCAGTTGTACAAAAGTAATACATCCAATTAAAGTAGATAGATTGTTCCTATAATTTTTACTAACTATTTATTTACGTTTTCATAATTTTATAGGATTTTTTACAAAATATATATATATATATATATATATTTTTCCCTCGTGTCACAGGGAAAGGCAAATCCAGCGACTTCCCATGGTTTCTGTCGCTGGATCAAAAAACGTCGACATGTCACGACATATCGCAACATGTTGACGACATTGAAATCCCTGCTCCCATCAAGGTTAATCAATCATAAATCCAACCATGGTTTTCCTAAATAGTACACTAGTGACTAGCTTTAACTTGCAATATACACACAATTAGATCAATGAATTTATTACCTGACTATATTGCCATCCTAGCACTGAATTGAAAACTGATTTGTTATGAACCAGTTTCCAATCCATAATTCCACATTCTAGCAAAAGCAACACTCTGTTAACACCAGTTTAGACACTTCTACCTCTATTTATTACTTCTAAAATGTGCAGAAGGTTTCTTACAAAATTGTATGTTCAAGTGTGCATTTATATCTATAGGTGTGTGTGTGTGGCATATGTTGTATATAACCATGTCCTTGGGTCTATAACGAGTTGCAGAGTCTGAAACTTTTCATATACATGCTGCATTGAAACACTTGTATCTATCTATAAATGATTAATTTTTGGTATCTCAGCTGCACAAAGGTGGGAAGTATTTAGGACGTAAACTAAAAACCGGAGGCTACAGTGCAGATGTGCTAAAAAGTGATACGAAATTAGCAAATTCTGATACAAGACCAACTATGCTTTATGGCCAAAGCATGATACAAAGCTATATAATGAGAAAAGCCAATATAAGGATGTCAAGATCATTGGGTAGAATCATGATTCAAAATATCTTATCTGTCAATATTTATCATTTACCCACAACATCAGCATGATACACAGGTATATTTTAGAATAAGTTAATTTCTATATTATATCTATCGATACATGTAACATCTCGACCATACCAGTCAATATGATCTATATGTTACAATAAATTGATCAATACACTGTAAATGTAACATCTCGACCATACCAGTCAATATGATCTATATGTTACAATAAATTGATCAATACACTGTAAATGTAACATCTCGACCATACCAGTACAAACCATTGATTCTAGTGTTCGACTCTCCTCCTTTTCCTAGCTTAAAGCAAACTACCAAAACAAAAAGGCAGGTATTACTCTCATTCAGCCGATTTAGATACTGAATTTTATCTCTAGAAGAGAGATGTCCTAGAAGTCACTTGCACTCTTTCTTACCGAACAAGCTAACCCCTAACAAAGCTTTGTTCAATAAAGCCGATCATATCACTAGTGCCAAGATAGGATTTCAAAACCCATCTGAACCCGCAGTCTTGGGATCTCAACCAAAATAAGGCCCTAATCTATCCGTAAAGACTGACACAGACAATTCATGAGTAATGCTGGGTGTGAACTTCGGCAAGGCGAGCCTCTCATTTTCCACCTAACGTATTTCTTACTCAATTCTCTCCAGCTAAGCCAGTGACGTGTCACCCAAACAGAGATAGGACAGGAGGCAAATCCAACTAAGGCAGATGCAAAAACCCGTGTTAGTTTCTACAGTTGGTGGCCCCTTTAGTATTGAGCTTATCAGTATATCTACCTGTTGATCAATCTATAAATACACAAGCACACAGTCCAATGCTGTTCCTTCTTTAAAGATGATTAAATTTGACAATCCTACACTCCATGATCCAGTAAACTAGATTCCCCTGCCACGAGAAATGAAACATGCTAACTTCAAATACCCAATATTCTCATCTCTTGAACTCAAGATCAATGCTTAGTCCGACATGAAACTGAGTCTCAAGCAAGGCTGTAAAACAAGCTGAACCAACCTCACGCTTGTTAATATTGGTAAACCTTAGCTCCTGTTCATCAATGCTATCTTAGGTTCAGGCTTGGCTTGATCAAAACTTGCCTCAACTCAATTGTTTTACTGGCCATACGGGCCGAAAGTATATCAGTCACAAACCCAAAATTTCAACCCAATAGCACAAATAGAAAAGACAAAATAAAAATTTAATAAAAATTTAATATTTTCTTTTGGAAGCTGATATGGGTGGGAATAAGATGAAGAAGAATAATAGGGATATAGGGGATGAGGCTACTGAAGCAAATGCGAATAAAGGTTCTTTATTTTCTGACAGTAGAGTGAAGAAACCAGGGAAGAACAAGCAAAATAAGAAAAACAGGGATAAAGAGGAGGAGATTGGGGTGGTGCTCAAGGGGAATGTAGCTGCTACTAGAGGTTCATTGAGGAAAGTTTTAAACTGATTAATTGGGCTGTTTGGAATGTAAGAGGTCTGAATGACCATCTCAAACAGAGGGAAGTAAAGCAACTGGTAAGCACTAATAAGTTGAAGTTCTTTTGTTTAGTTGAAACTAGAGTTAGAAATGTTAATTCTTCTGTGATTTTAAATGGAATTGCTCCAGGGTGGAAGTGGTTTTGTAACTATGAGGTCTCTATTAATGGTAGAATCTCGATTGTATGGAATCCGACTGAGATTGATATTCAGATCCTAATGTTTACAGAGCAAATGATTCATACAGAAGTGTGTTTGTTGGCTTCCAAGGAAATGTTCTTTGCTTCATTTGTATATGGAAGTAACAATGCTGGGGAGAGGAGAAGATTATGGAGGAATTTGAAGGCTGTATCTACTACAAGTGCATGGGTTATTATTGCGGATTTCAATGTTGTGAGGCAACCTAAGGAGAAATTGGGGGGAAGGCCTATAAATTGGGGAGCTGTGAAAGAATTCGATGATATGATTGATTGAGAAGGGTGTTTTCATACATGTGAAAGAATTCAATGATATGACTGATGAGAAGGGTTTGATTGAGATAAGTAAAGGGTGTTTTCATACATGTGAAAGAATTCAATGATATGATTGATGAGAATGGTTTGATTGAGATGAGAAGTAAAGGGTGTTTTTAAACATGGTCGAACAGATCACAAGGTAGTGAGTGTATTATGACAAAGTTGGATAGGGCATTAGTTAATCTGGATTGGTGTAATAGGTTTTCTGCTGTGGAGGTGAATTTCTTGGGGCCAGATATATCAAATCACTCACCGGCATTGGTTACCATGTTTAGGGATGAACCTAAGAGGAATGTCCCTTTCAAGTTTTATAATTTTTGGGTGGAACAGCAGGGATTTTTTGAGATAGTGACGTAGGCTTGGGCTGAACAATGGAGAGGAACTCCTATGTTTGTCTTTGTATCTAAATTGAAAAGATGCAAGCAATTATTTAAAGGTTGGAGTAAGGTAAAGTTTTCTTATTTGGAAAAGAGAGTTGAGGCTACTAAAAGAGAGTTGGGACTGATTCAAGCAGAATTGATGAATGTGCAAGGTAATGTTCAGCTGGTGAATAAGGAGAAAGAGCTGATCAGAACTTATAAAGATTTAAGTGGGATGATTGAACCTCAGTTCAAGCAGAAATATATAGTACAGTGGTTGAAAGGGGGTGATGGTAATTCCAGATTCTTTTTTAACTCTATGGTTAAACACAGAGCCATGAATAAGATAATGAGCATAGCTGATTCAGATGGTAATATACACACTGATAAGAACAAGATTGTTGAATTGTTGATCCAAAATTATCAAGATTCTATTGGGAAGATCCAATAGACTGATAGACCTGAGGACTGGGAGGTTGTTCTTGGTACAGGGATCATGGAGGAGGAGAGTAGGAGCTTATGTTCTGAAGTTACTTACGAGGAAATTAAGGAGTGTATGTTTTCATTTCCTGATGATAAGGCTCCTGGACCTGATGGGTTTACTGCCTTGTTTATAAAAAAGCATGGGATATTGTTGGGGATGATTTGGTAAGAGCTATTACTGATTTTTTTCATTCTGGGAAGTTGCTGAAACAAGTGAATCATACTATTCTTACCCTTGTTCCGAAGGTGAGAGTTGCTTCTGAGGTTAATGATATTAGACCTATTCCATGTTATAATGTTATTTACAAATGCATACCTAACATTTTGGCTAATAGATTGAAGCCTATCTTGTGTTCACTTATTGGAGAGTATCAATCGGCCTTTGTTCCTGGGAGGAGGATAATTGATAATATTAGTTTGGTTCATGAGTTGATGCATGAATACCATAAGAATAAAGGGCATTTGAGATGTGCACTAAAAGTGGATATTAAGAGTGCATATAATTCAGTGAGTTGGGATTTCATACATGAAATGATGGTGAAATGGGGTTTCCCTAGTAAGATGATTATGTGGGTAATGGCTTGTATTACCTCTACTTCTTTCTCTTTATCTATTAATTGTGGATTAGAGGGTTTTTTTCAAGGTAAGAGAATGATATGACAGGGTGACCCTCTTTCTCCTTATATTTTATTCATGGTGATGGAAGTGCTTTCAAGGAAGATTAAGAAGTGTTTAGAGGAACATGGTTTTTACATCATCCTGGGTGTAAAGGGGAGGATATTACCCATGTGTTTTTTGCGGATGATTTGTTTGTATTTTGTCAAGGTCATTTGGGATCTTTGAATAGTACAAATAATGCTCTCAAATGGTTTCAGTTGGCAGCTGGATTGGAAATCAATAAGGGAAAGAGTAGACTGTACATGTCAGGGTTGTCAGAAGAGGAGAAGAGCTCTATTGTTTTGGATTTGCAGATTCCTGAGGGGGTGCTGCCTGTGAAGTATTTGGGTGTGCTACTCATAACCGAAAGATTGAAAGTTAAGGACTGTTGGGAGATTGTGGATAGAATTAAAAACAGAATTAGTAGTTGGAAAGGAGGATTGCTTTCATATGCTGGTAGGTTACAGCTTATAAGGAGTGTTCTTATGGGTACAACTACACATTGGATGTCAGCTTTTATACTTCCTAAAAAGGTGGTTAGGACTATAGATAAGATGTGTACTGATTTCCTTTGGGCTGGAGAAGTGGGGAGTCCACATCTGGTGGAATGGAATAGGGTGTGTTCACCAAAGGAGGGAGGGAGGGCTAGCCCTGTGTAACCTAATTCAGTGGAATCAAGCTGCAGCTATGAGATTTATATGGCTTATTATTACTAAGAATCAAGGATTGTGGACAAAATGGGTGAAAAGTAATCTAATGAAAGAACAAAATTTTTGGGTGATGAGATGCCCAGGGAGCTGTTCTTGGCTATGGAGAAAGTTGGTCTTGAGTTTGAGGCAGTTGGTTAGGAGTATGATTGGGTATCAGATTGCAAATGGAGAGAATACATCATTGTGGTGGGATGGATGGTATCCATTTGGTCCTTTACATTTGTTGGTGTGCTATAGAACATTGTTTCAGGAAGGACTTGACAGATTTGTAAAGGTTAGCTCTATTATAGAGAATGGAGAATGGAAATACCCAGTTTGTGAGTCTCAAATGTTAAGGGAGGTATGGAGCAAATCAGAGGTAGTTCCTTTGTTTAAAAGGAGGACTGAGGACAGGATCATTTGGAAGCCTGATAGTATAGGGTTGTTCAACATCAAGGGTACATGTGTTGAATTGAGAAGTAATACTAATGCAGTGGGATGGTGCAGCCTTGTATGGTTTAAGGGGAATATAGCTAAGCACTCTTTTATTGGGCGGATTGCTGTCAACGTGAGGTTGCTTACTCAAGATAGACTTCAGAAATTTGGCATGGTTGGTGATGTTAAATGTGTATACTGCAGAAATATTTGAGACTCTCATGACCATATTTTCTTCAAGTGTCCTTACTCGTGGAAGGTGTGGGTTGTTGTAATGGAAAATTGCAAATTGGTGTGTCAAAGGAGTTGGCAGGAGCAAGTTATATGGATGGCAAAAAAGTGTGGCGGGGATAAGTTTTCTGCTACTATAAGAAAAAGCTGTTTTTTGGGGTTGTGGTGTATCACTTGTGGAGGGAGAGAAATGCAAGGATATTTAGGAATGAATATAGAGCTGAATGCTATGTATTGGACAAGATAAAGAGGGATGTGACAGACAAGGCATCTCCCTTATCAGATCAAGTGTTAGATTGTGAGGTTAATAGAGTGTTGTGTCAAGAATGGCAAATTAGAGCATCTTTTTGTGGTGAAAAGGTGGTGAATGTTTCAGCAGTTACTGAACTTAGATCTGGAGTGTAAGTCTTCTGGTGATGCAAGTTAAGGACGAAATGGAAAGATTTGAGGCCTGTAAAGTAGAGCATACTTTCAGAGAAGCTAATTTTGCTGCTGATCTAATGGCTTCATATGCAGAACAAATGGATTGTGTGCACAGGTTTGAGTCTGGTAGGATGCCTATGAGTTTGCAGGAGGTGATCATGAATGATTTGAGGGCTGTTACTCAAATTAGGAGGCAGTACTGATCGTGAATTTCATGAGGATTGTATGTACAGCAGGTTTACTGGGTATATCATGAGCTATATAAGTTGGGAGAGGGGCAGTGTGCCCTGTTCTGGTATGTTTTCATGGGATGAATAGCTGATGGGCAGTACTAAGTCTTGAGTTTCATGAGGAAAGTATAAACAGCAGATTTAACGAGTATGTCATGTTCTGGTATGTTTTTATGGGATGAATAGCTGATGGGTGGACATGGTAGAGTCTGAGTAGCTGTTGCTGGAGGGTCACTGGATATGCTTGCATTGTAGATTTTAAGATTGCCATATGGTGTTGATCTTTTGGAGGTTGCTTATAGGTTTTAACTGGGGTGTGGAATTTGGTTAAGGATCAGAGTGCACAACCCTGTTCTGTTATGTTTCAGGGTTTGTGTAGCTGACGGAGGGGCATGGTGGAGTTTGAGTAGCTGCTGCTGCAGGGTCTACCGGGTGTTTTTGCATTGCAGATTTTGAGTGTATCAGAGGGTGCAGATCCTGTGGAGGGGGTTTGAGTCTTGAGTTTCAGGAGAATAATATATACAGCTGATTTACTGAATATGTCATGAGCTGTAAAATTTTGGAGGGGCAAGGTGTGCCCTGTTTTGGTATGTTGTCATGGGATGAGTAGCTGATGGGTGGACATGGTGGAGTCTGAGTAACGGTTGCTGGAGGGTCACTGGGTTTACTTGTTGTGCAGATTCTGAGAATGTCATATGATGTTGATCTTGTGGAAGATGCTTATAGACTCTTCTCTGGGGTGTGGAATTTGGTTAAGGATCAGAGTACACAATCCTGTTCTGCAGGGTTTGTCTAGCTGACGGAAGGGCATGATGGAGTTGAAGTAGCTGTTGCTGGAGGGTTTCCTGGTTGTATTTGTATAGCAGATTCTGAGTGTATAATAGTATGCAGATCCTGTGGAGGGGCTTATAGGTTTGACTTGGGGTATGTGGAACATGGTTATGGATCAGGTTGATGAGGAATTGGTGTGTATGATCCTCATGTGCTGTATTTGGCTGTGGACCTGAAGGACTCAACTGACGCTGGGTTGTGATTAGCAGCTGATGCCTAGAGGAAGGGGTGTGCATCTGGAGTTTCTACTGTACTTGTGAAGATGTGTTGATTGTTGTTGTTTTGGTTAGGGCCAGTTTGTTTGAGAAACTGGAGAGTGTGGACAGGTTATTCTTGTATAGAGGGTAGCTGTTTTGTGGTAGGTAGGATGTATTGGTTTCTCCATATGTGGGGTGGGTTGTGCTATATGCACAAGTATGATTGGCTTATTGTATTATTCGTTTTGCTTGAAATAATATAATTACTTACATTTCCAAAACAAATAAAGTTACACTGTTAGCCGTATAGGCATGTATCACAACATCCTTCTGAGCCAAGTTATAAGTAAGCCAAGCCCTTCTTAGCTTTTATATAAGTTTGTTATAGTAATGGGCTTTTTGTGCGGATCTGACTCGGCTTATATAAGCGAAGCCCAAGTCCGAACTGAGCTACCTTGGCTCATTGACGTACCTGACCTGAACACCATCCTACTTGTCTTCTTGAACATTAAGATTGCTGTTAAACTACTTCCTTATCAAGCAAACTTAAACATTCCACCTCTTTAACCTCCAAATATATCCCTCGAACATATGCATATTGCCATTACCACAAAGATGATGGAGCCTTATGGATGGCTTCATCCACTAGTATCATCTTTCTTGATGGCTTCAATCATGAGCTAAAATTTTCATTAGTATGGTTCACCGCTTTCAAATCCTATCAAACCAACGAATTCATGATCTGGATGGTACTACGAAAGCCTCTGCTCTAGTGAAAAATACAATAAATGGCTAATTGGTAATGAGAAAACCATTCAAATATGGGAATACAAGTGGATTGCAGATCAAATTTTAAAATGTCCATGCCCTCGTGCCGATAATGATGTGAACTTCATTCTTGAGATATTTTATATTGGAAGACTCCTATTCCTAGCATATAAATCTCAGTTATCAAGTATGATTTAAGGAAGTAATCCAAGCTATTCTATCTATATTGTCAAGCGAGAAGCCAAGACCTAGCCATCTTATATGGTAGCCCACTCCAAAAGGAGTATCAACTATTGCTACCACCTAACATATAGTACAAATGGTCATTTGCCTCTACTTAGGAACTTGTAAGGCTTATAATTAAGCACCTAGGAGATACAAAATACAAAACGACACCACTTATGAAAATTTGATCACAAAAGGTTCTACGCTCGAGTTTTTCTCACTAAGACTATGCTTTTATTTAGTTTTGGTAAGGAATCCAAGAGAATTTTTTCTTTGCTGTTAGAAGAACAGTGTGGATGGCTTCCCTTTTGGTATGTGTTCAAACAACATTATAAACTTCTTCTCATCTGGCAGGCTCGTGTCCCTGAGCAGGCTCTTTAGCTCAGGAAGTGGAGGTCCCAGGTTCGTGTCCCCGGGCTTACCTGATATATGGTCCTTGTGGGTGGGGTTATGTATCTGCGGTTTACCTTGTCCCCACTAAGAGGGGCCGGGGGTTCCACATCACCCAAAAAAAAAACATTATAAACTTCTTCTCATCCTAGCTTAGAGGAAACTACACCACTTTATTATTTCAGGAATGTGGCAATGAAAAATTCCTTACCAGTATTGGTGCAATACTCAAAGGAGATTTACACCACTTCCTAACTTGAGGGCAATGTTAGGAATGTAGACTCTTTAGACTCAAGAGTATCCTTGATCTGAGTGAAAACAATCAATTTTGTACACCTAGGTGTAATCCAAGGAGGCTAGTCAATATAGGAGTCTCATTAGGAACCAAGCCATGTATCATAAGGACCCTACACATTACCAAAGGAAGCAATTTTACTAAGGATAAGTTTGAAAGACATTTTATTAAGCACTGATGATATTTTGAAAACAAGGATTTTGAGTGTTTAAGAGTGTGAACTATAGCTAGAGTACTAGTCCTAAAATGTTTAGGTTCTCAAATAAATAGTTCCTTATACAAGAGTACACCAACAATTTATTTTCGGAATACTTTTCTCCCCATAATTTGTACTTATGAGTTAGAGACTAGTAAACAAGAAAGAAGATGATGCGAAGGAAGAAACTGAGATTTCCATAATAAAAGGGTCGAGAGTGGCTGCGTTAGGTACCAAATTGTTATGGATACAATTCTAGCACAAACGAATTTAGATATGAAAGTATTCTAGACTACGTCGAACTCTGGTCTTTCTTGGGTTGGCCAATGTACTGTTCTGTGCTGAACTAAATTTTTTCTAGAAATTGAATTTAATGAATAATGAAGAAAAGGGAAGGATATTACCCATATGAATATGCTCTTTGCATCCCATCATGAATGCCATAAGGAGTACCTATTATCCAAGATAACTCGAGTAAAACTTTCTGGGTACATTGGCAAAGCAAATAAGGCAACGGATGCTATAGCTAGATAGGATTCTGATGTAACTATTAATGCGATTTGGGATTCCTCTTCTTACTTTTGTTTGATATCTTAGCTGCTGATAGTTTTGGTTTATTTATTTTATTCTTTTTGGTAGCAATGAGCACATGGTCACTCAACCACTTCCACATAGGGGAGATACCACTCGAACCTTGGACCCCTCTCCACCCTGCCCCTCTTAAGAGGGGTGTCCTACCAATATCCCAAAGGACGAGAAAACAATCATTTTGTTGTACTTATGCTAGATGGCTTTATAAATAAATAAAACTTGCCTTTGCTTACAATAAAAGAAAAACAAATATTATTATCAACCTCAGTTCATCCATCTTTATTTGATATATCGGTATAGTAGTGGTAGCGACAGTGGACAGGTCTTAGCCGAAGAAAAAAAGGAGTATTATTAGTAGTAGTTGTAGCAATACTAGCAATAGATTGCTTTAAATGCTTATCTAAGATTGAGAATCCATTGGATTTATATATTAGGTGTCTCCATATTAATAGAGGACATGAGTACTTGTTTGAGCTACTTTAAGCTCTGTGAGGAGAAAGAAAGTCATAGGAGAGTGACCAATCCTGATATCTTGCAACCAAATGGTATTATAGAAAGAAGGGATCATAATTTGTTGGACACGATTAGGTAGATGAAGGCACATCCAAATCTCCCTATATGTTATTGAGATGATGTGTTATTGACTACAATCTACATCCTTGATCATACTTTAATACAGTCAGTTACTAACACACCATATGATTTGTGGATGGGTAAGAAACTCAATTTAAGTCATATAACACATGGGGATTAGCCGATTATGTTCACACATCTCATCAGACTAAAACGTTAGACAAAAGAGCCACGAAGTGCATCATTATTACACTTGGATTACCTCAATGACTGTTTTCACATACAAAATTGATGATGTAATAAAAATTGAGCTGCATGATACAAATTTCATAATGAGGATAATGTCTCAACGATGAAATGATTATGAATGAAACTTGAGCTCCATGAAGTGGTATAGTGGACTTTAGAATCCATAGAGGTTGCTCCGGATCCTATTGAAATGGTTAAGAACATGTTTCCTCACCAAAATTGAGATGGTCCTATAGATGTCAAGGATAGTCTAGTGGATTGCCATCTTGTGGGAGTGTCCCAAATATGATTGGGTTCTAATAACCTTGAAGTGCACAAGGCTAAGCAAAGAGAGATTTTGTGTCGTTGTTACGAGAATTGAAAGCGGATATCGATGATTACTTAGAATGATGATGAGCTTGAATCATTCTTGAAGATGTTGTAAATACTTATTTCGAGGGAGTAGATAACTGCTATACAAGAATGAAGAATATCCAAGTTCAAAAACTTGTAGATCTTTTCTCTGGGTGTAAGACCATTAGGAACAAGTGGGATTCTAAGAGTCAACTGCACAGTTGATGGAACATTGATAAACATAAGGTCTGTCTCATGGTGAATAGTTACACTAAAAAGGGTTGTGCCAGGGAGGGTAAGTTAGATCTGGTTAAAGATCTTAGGTTGCTAAATAAGAGTTTATTTGATAACTTTGTTTGTATATTCATAGCAAATATTTTATGGTGCAATGCAGACTGAAAATTGGAGGAAAACCAGTGTGTAATAAAAAGATAATCATTTGCTACTAATTGATGGAATTTGGGAACGATTTTGCAAGTAAATGATTAATCCATGAAAGCATAGTATTTAGGAAGTTAGTAAGAGTAGATACATATGGAGTTGGTGGAGGTTTGCTGAACCATTTAGCATAGTTCCTTGAAAGTGTATGCTGATGTTGATGAAGGTCATGGTGATGATCCTGCAGCCTTAAGTTTGTCAAACTCACGTTTGACATCTCAATTATATGGAGATGCTTCAGTCAATGTGCTATAGCCACTATAGATATAGGATTCAAAGGATACTAATCTCTGTCGTACTAAATGACCATTCTTGCATTTAAAGATTTAACTCGCGGACCTATTGGTTCCATTGCAAATGCCATTCCTCATGGAAGATTCTATGAAATGACCTTTTTTTGTCATCTCTTCTATAATATAGGAGACAATTTTTATCTGGCTTGTCCTTTTCGTCCAAGGAAGGTCGAAAAAGATTTTGAACAACCTTCTAAGTCAATGTATAGTGTGTTGAGAGGCATTTGTGGAAGCCT
>JAUPMG010070037.1:0-13207 GCA_031762675.1 Pachysandra terminalis
ATTGTCCCATATTAATGGCAAATTACAAAACTGCCCAAAACTGAAAATTGATTAAATACAAAACCGTTTGATTTTATAGAAACCGTTTTTTTCTTAAAATCAAAACACATGTTTGAATTTTAAAGTCAAATTCCAACACACTGCTCCTCTCTCATTTCCTCTTCTGCACAACACAAGCCTCCGACCGCCGCACCACCACCACCAGGCCGCTGCCGCGGCAGCGTTCTCTCTCTCCTTTTCTTTTCAATTTCTCTCCCAACTCTCTTCTCTTTCTCTCTCTTCTGTTCCCCCCTCTCGCAGCTCTCTCTGCTCCCTCCCCTTTTCTTTTCAATTTCTCTCCCAAGTCTCTTCTCTTTCACTCTCTTCCGTTCCCCCCTCTCGCAGCTCTCTCTCTCTGCTCCCTCCGCACTCTTTCTACTCTCTCTCAGCCTGCTCTCTCCTTCTTTGTCTACTACAGTCTCTCTCTCTCTCTCTCTCTCTCTCTCTCTCTCTCTCTTCCCCCTCTTCGTCTTCTTCCTCTGTACAGAAACACAAAAACAAAAAAAAAGGTTACCTTACCAAAAAACAGAAAATAACTAAAGCTACTAGAACCAAACCAATAAACCCTCTTGAACCAACCCAAATCAGAAAACCCGAACCAACCAAACCCAAACCCTGAATCAACCAACCCAAAACCAGAAAATCTGAACCGACCCTAACGACCTATTTGGCAGAAATAGAAAAAAGTGATTAATTTATTTTTCTTCCAAATCCGAAGCCGAGCACAATAGCTGCCTCTCAAGTCGAATTCGCCAAGGAGCTCAAAGAAGAGGAGAACACATCTAAGGACAAAGGAACACTACTACAAGTATATTTCCTTTTATTTTTATCATGTAATTATTAGAATTGAAATCATGAATAAAATTCCTCTTCTTGAATTTAATTAGTATTTTATGTTATTTTGAGGTTTTAATTCATTAGATGTATTTTATTTCATGTTTAGGTTGTTAAAATGTAGAAGTTTCTTTATATCATTTTAGGATTACTTTTATCATTTTAAACTATTTTTAGGATTTTCCAAGAGTTTTAGTTAATTTAGTTTATTTTGTAGATTTGTTTTAGCTGGCCAAATAACCTTTAACCGGTTGAACTGGGTGAAGACAGGTGCCTAACACCTTCCCGTTATCTCAAATAAACCCCCTTACCTGAAATTTGGTTAGACCACCCTAAAACCCAAATTTTTGTTCAATTTCATAATTAATCAATAAACCGGGTGGCCATCCACACCCTTACCCATGGATG
This sequence comes from Pachysandra terminalis, assembly GCA_031762675.1. Classification (NCBI taxonomy): domain Eukaryota; kingdom Viridiplantae; phylum Streptophyta; class Magnoliopsida; order Buxales; family Buxaceae; genus Pachysandra; species Pachysandra terminalis. Next base: position 1,282 of record JAUPMG010070037.1, read on the forward strand.
TGGCGACTCCATTTTACCCGATCGACCTAGGGTCCACCCGACTCGGGGGTGATCACTGCTTACTCCCGATTCAACCGGTTACCCAGTTCAAAGTTATTTAGCCAATTATCTAACAACCTAAAAATAAACTAAATGACTAAAAATCTAAAAAAATAAACCTCAAATGGATTTAAAATAATAAAATACTAAAACTAATCCTAAAATTATAAATACATGAAATAAAAATTTACACATAAACCTCCATTAAAAACTTATTCAATTACAGACATTGGTTAATTAGATTCACACAAAAACTAACATGCTTTCAATTTCCATAATGATCACATATAAAAAAAAATACAATAAGGAAAAATTAAATTAAATTTAAAATATAAAATACCAATAGCAGTCGGAGGCCTCCTGTGTGTTGTTCTTTGCTTTGAGCTCCTTTGATCGACTCGGCTTGAGAGGTGGCTGCAGGTGTTCAGCTTCAAGTTTGGATGAGAAATGATGAAATTAACCCACTTTTCTATTTTAGCCAAACGGGGCCTTAGGTCCAATTTTCTGGTTTTTTGGATTGTTGCGTTTGATTTTCCTAGTTTTTGGGTTTTTCGGTTCGGTTTATTAGGTTTTGTTTTGTTGGTTGGGGGTTTGGGTTTAGCTGGTTCGGGTTTGGTTTAAAAGAATTATTCTGGTTTTTGTTTTACAGAGGAGGAAGAAGACACAAGGGAGAAGAAGAATAAGAAGGAATGGAGGAAAGTGAGAGAGAAAGAAAAGGAAAGGAAGAGAGGGAGAGGGGGGGTTTCGGTGAGAGAGGAGAGGTGGTGCGTAGAGAAAGAGAGAGAGAGAGAGAGAGAGAGAGAGAGAGAGAGAGAACAAACAGAGAGGTAGAGAGAGGTAAGGAACTTACGATGGAGGGGAGGAGGTGATGCGCGTCCGATGAGGTGCCTGGAAGCAATGACGACGGTGAGCTGGGAAGGTGGTTGTGTGTTGGTGTTGTCGGAGGTCAGGTTGTCAGGCGTTCGCAATGGGAATGGGGTCGTGAAGTGTGGACGACGTGGATGAGAAAAGGTGTGCGGCGTTCGCAATGGGAATGGGGTCGTGAACTGTGGACGACGTGGATGAGAAAAGGTGTGCGGCGAGGTTGCCTATGGGTCGGTCTGTGTTGTTGTGTTAGCGAGTAAGGAAGAAGGAAGAAGAAGCAGCGGCAGCTGCATTTTACTGGGTGCGGATTTTCATTTTTGTCTGTGATATTGTGCTGGTTAGTGGGTCTCCGTAAGTGGAGAAGCGGGAGAGGGTCTGTTTGTTGTTTTGTTGTTTAGTGAAAAGGCCAGCTGGGGGTAGAAGAAGGTAGAAAGAGGGGTTTATGGGTTTTTGTTTTCGTTTTTTCTCTTCACTAGAAAGAGAGGGGGAACGGGTTAAATAGGATTTCAACGTGGTAATAAATGATGGTGAATGGTGGTTGGAAGATTAGGTAAAAAAAAGTAAAAAATCATAGAGGAGAGAGTACTTTTTGTAGTAAAGAAATGCCTTTAGTGTAAAAAACATAAAGGTATGAAAAGTCGGTTGCTTTCAGATCGGATTTCGTCATATGTGTATGATAATCTCGAGCAACGCGCTAAATCACTCAAAATTACCATGTGGTAAAATTATTTTGTAAAAATTTAATCAAAATGATTAAAATACCTTTAGTGACCCCACTTATTTATTCCTCATTTGTAGTTAAATTTTGATTTCAAATCTGAATTCTAGATAAAAAATGTTTTCAAATGAGTACCATATTGGCTAGAATCAGGTATTTTAGAAAAGTGACCAAAATGCCCTTGAATGCATCGACTTTTTATTCTTCATCTAGAGTCATCTAGAGTCTAATTTGGACCTCAAATTCAAAACCTAGATTGAAAATGCTTTCCAACGAGTATAATATTAGCTATTTTTTAAAATTTGTTCAAAATAGTTTTGCCACATGTTAATTTTGAGTGATTTGGCACGTTGCTCAAGGTTATCGCACACATATGACGAAACCCGATCTGAAAGCAACCCACTTTTCACACTTGTATTTTTTACCCTAAAAAACATTTTTTTTACTGCCAAAATACTCTCGTCTCTATGATTTTTTACTTTTTTTTTATCTTAACCTCCAACTGCCATCCACCCTTATTTATTACCACCTTGAAATCCTATTTAACTCCTCCCCTCTCTATTTTCTTCTTCCCCCAGCTGGCCTTTTTACTAAACAACAAAACAAGACACAGACCCTCTCCTGCTTCTTCACTTACGGAGACCCACAAACCAACACATCACAGACAGAAAATGAAAACCCACACCCGCTAAAACGCAGCTGCCACTGCTTCTTCTTCCTTCTTCCTTCCTCTCCAACACAACAACACAGACTGACCCATAGGTAACCTCGTCGCACACCCTTTTATCCTCCACGCCGTCCGCACTTCACGACCCTTGTTCCCATTGCGAATGCCCGACAACCTGACCTTCGACAACACCAACACACAACCATCTTCCCAGCTCATCGTCGTTGTTACGTCCGTCCTCCTCATTGGACGCGCATCACTGTTAAGCTAGCATAGGATCTCCACGATTCTTGTGTTCTTTCCTATTCTAGAGGATCTATAGCTGTACATTTGGTGTGTGACCAGCTTCCTTGATTGTAGGATCTGTAGCTTGATTGTAGTTGATCCATTCCTATATATGTATATCCGCAAAGAAGCAAAAGTTAAGTGAATAAGAAATATTCTTCTCAAAATCTTTGTTTTCAAGTTGGTATCAAAGCGAGGTTTTGAAAGGACCTTTTTTTTTTTTTGGTGATCGCCTCCTCCATTGAACCAACGTCACCATAGACAAGTCAGATTCTGAAGCATCTGGGACCAAATTTTCCCCCATTATTATTCAATCTGAAGGTTCATTATTCAATGCAGGGATTGTACTTAATGAGACAAATTATGATTTGTGGTCTCAAATCATGGAAATGCATATTGCTGAAAAGGAAAAGCTTTTCTTCATTTGTGGTAATTCACAGCCACCTACCGAGAAATATGATGGATATGAGAAGTGGTATGCAGACAATCAAATGGTCAAGAGATGGTTGTTGATGTCTATGTCCCCAGAAATTATGAAGTGATACTGTAACGGCCTAAAAACCATCTTGTGAGTATTTAATATTATTCTATTTCTTGATATGACTCTATTTGCCGAATTGATTGTTGATCGGATTAGATCCGACCATGCGATGATTTTTATTATGATTTTTATGGTCCTTGTGTGATGCATTGTAGTTTAACTTTAATTGTTTGAGCTAATGGCATTATGGTAATTATTATGTTGTGATGAGGTGTATGGCTTGGATTGATTAGTTAGAAATTAAGTGTTTGGATGTGAGTAGTTAGAAATGAATGGTTGAGATGTAAGTGGTTAATGTTGGAGGGCTTAGATTTTGCCACATGGAAAGGGGAGATTTGTCTTGCATGGGAAGCTTGAAAGACAAGTTATTTTGAATTTTTGTTTTGGTTTTGGCTTGGAGAGGAAGATATCTCATTTGTTGATTTGTTGGTTTGTGGTGCTTAAATCCTAGCAGGTAAGTGTAGATTAATGAACATAAATAGTTAAATCCTAGTTTTCTTTGCAATTTCACATGATTCATGCTTATTGTGTTGGGTGAATATGTATGTCTAGTTTGAATGATTTGAATGTGGTTATTTTGTATTTTTCTTGCTTACAATTCACATATGTTAGCCTCCTTACTCTTGTGGATTGAGAAACATAGAAAATAACTGAAAGCCCCTAAATTTTGACCCGTTTGCGACGTTCGGCAGCCTCCTAGACGCGTCGAACACGAAGCCAAATGCTTTCTGGGCACAGGGTGAACCCCTCGGCGCACCTAAATAGGTCACCGAGCATGAACACCAAGAACAGGTTGCCGAGGACCAGTTCGGCTCGCTAAAATGGGCCTCAGTGCGTCGAAATGGTCTTTGAAGAGTTCACCGAGAAAGGACCCCCTGGTTTTGTTGCCGAATCTCAGGGAGGTACGCCGAACCAAGCTTCGGTGCACCGACGGGGTCGCCGAGACAGGTTTGAGTGCGCCGAAGACTCTGCCGAGGACCCCGTTGAACTAGACTACTTACTGTTATGCTTTGATGTTTATAAACTAATACTTGTTGTCACGCATATGGATTGAATCATGGTGTATACGTCCATGTATGAATGATAGTAGAAATGATGGTTGAGAACTTAAACGAAAGAAATATCATGTGAGATACATGGAGGTAAATGGATTACACACTTTAGATTTGTTCTCTTTCACACTGTACACCACGAAATGCTTGCGTAAATAATGTGTACGATTCACTACACTTCATGGAATCTAGGCCTCAGTAGTCGAAGAGTATGACACTTTTAACCTAAGACCTCACGGTTGTGTTTCGTGGATGACAATAAGAGTGATGTGACTCCACATCTAGTGAGGAGACCGACGGGATCGAGTTGAGGGAGTAGCTAACCCAAAACACTCTTATTTTGCCAAGGGGCATTAGACCCAAGGAACAGAGGTGAGCCTCTGTAGTCTAGTCAAGTGATCATGATTTCCTGAGGGATATCGCAGGTGGCTACAAGTCTCGGTTAAGGGACCACTGATCAAAATAAGTGGGAGAATTGTGCCTCCTAGGTTGAAAGCCCTTAGAACTACGCTGTACACGTAGAATAGCCATATTCCATGGACTGTTATGGGGGATGATTTCAGGTTGTTGGAACACCCTGGGACGAATTCAGGTTGCTGGAACACCCCAAACAGAGGCTGAATCAGGAGGAAACAGTTCGCATTGACATTCTATCAGAGTTTGCATTTGTACAGTATGTAAGTTGTTTGATAAGTCACCTTTGTGATGATTATAGTTTAGGTGCATGTCATTACATTTTAATAATCAATTTTCCCCATGTATTGCATTGTTATATTCCTATTTGTTGTTTGTGCTTGAATTACTGTGGTTATTTAGACTCTAGGGTTTACCTTATATTTTCCTGAATCTATTTCTTACTAGCTAGTTAGCTCATGTTTTTAAGCAAACAATTTCAGGGAACTTAGACATTGTAGCTGCTGACGAGCATATTGAAGAATGAGAAAAATACGAGGAAGAGGACGACTTCTACACGCCTCAGTGATTCATTTGTAAATGTCTTGAATGTTTCTGTAATTATTTTTGAAGTAATACTAGTTAAATTTCCTTGTTGGTGGATACTTAGTTTGTATCCCCTTTGTTAAATCTGAATTTTAACCTAGAACTCATATTTTGATCTTTCCGTTGCTATTTTGATGTAATTATGTAAATACTTGCTTATTTTCTTTGAATGTAAATCCATTCAATTTTGCTCTTTCCTTGAATCGACTGCCACTCTATTTCCGAGGAAGTGAAGGTCACTATCTGTACTCCGCTGGGCCCCTAGTGGTCTATTGGGTTCGGGTCGTGACAGATACATTCGCTGAACCTACCAACCCAAAACCAGAAAATCTGAACCGAGCCTAGGACTCGTTTGGCTGAAACAGAAAAAAAAAAGTGATTAGTTTATTTTGCTTCCAAATTCGACGCCGAGCACAATAGCCGCCTCTCAAGCTGAATTTGTCAAGGAGCTCATAGAAGAGGAGCACATATCTAAGGACTAAGAAGCACTGCTACAGGTATATTTCATTTTATTTTTATTTTTATCATGTAATTATTATAATTGAAATCATGTAGTGAATAAAATTCCTTTTTGTGAATTTAATTAGTGTTATATGTTATTTCGAGGTTTTAATTCATTAGATGTATTTTATTTCATGTTTAGGTAGTTAAAATGTAAAAGTTCTTTTTTTTTATCATTTTAGGATTAATTTTATCATTTTAAACCATTTTTAGGATTTTCCAAGAATTTTAATTAATTTAGTTTATTTTGTAGATTTTTTTAGTTGGCCAAATAACCTTGAATCGGGAGAAGACAGGTGCCTAACACCTTCCCGTTATCTCAAATAAACCCTCTTACCTGAAATCTGGTTAGACCACCCTAAAACCTGAATTTTTGTTCAATCTCATAATTAATCAATAAACCGGGTGGCCATCCACACCCTGACCTATGGATGGTGGCGAGTCCATTTTACTCGATCGACTAAGGGTCCACCTGACCTGGGGGTGATCACAGCTTACTCCTGGTTCAACCGGTTACCCAGTTCAAAGTTATTTGGCCAATTATCTAACAACCTAAAAAAAAACCTAAATGACTAAAAATCTAAAAACAATACCTCAAATGGATTTAAAATAATGAGATACTAAAACTAATCCTAAAATTATAAATACATGAAATAAAAAATTACACATAAACCTCCATTAAAAATTTATTCAATTACCGACATTTGTTAATTAGATTCACACAAAAACTCACATGCATTCAATTTCCATAATGATAACATATAAACAATACAATAAAAGAAAAAGAAAATTAAATTTAAAATACTTGTACGAGTCAGAGGCCTCCTGTGTGTCATTCTCTGCTTTGAGCTCATTTGATCGACTCGGCTTGAGAGGTGGCTGCAGGTGTTCAGCTTCAAGTTTGGGTGAGAAATGATGACATTAAACCATTTTTTGTTTAAGCCAAATGAGGCCTTAGGTCCAATTTTCTGGTTTTTTGGGTTATTGGGTTTGATTTTACTGGTTTTTGATTTTTTCGGTTTAGTTTATTGGGGTTTGGGGTTTGGGTTTGGATGGTTCGGGCTTGATTCAAGAGGATTAATTGGTTTTGGCTCGGGGGCTTTCTGTTATTTGTTTTTGGGGTCTTTTGTTATTTCGATCTTTTGTGGGCGGGTTTTGTAATGTAGTTTTATGGTTTTTGTTTTACAAAGGAGGAAGAAGAAGACAACGAAACAGGAGAGAAAAGAATAAGAAGAAGGAAAGGAGGAAAGAGAGAGACAAAGGAAAATAAAGGAAGAGAGAGAGAGAGAGAGAGGGGAAGAGGGGGGGTTTCGATGAGAGAATAGAGAGAGAGAAAGAGAGAGAGAGAACAGACGGAGAGGTTGAGAGAGGTGAGGGACTTACGGTGGAGGGGAGGTGGAGATGCGCATCCGATGAGGTGCACGGAAGCAACCGCGATGGTGAGCTGGGAAGGTGGTTATGTGTTGGTGTTGTAGCAAGTCAGGTCGTCGGGCATTCGCAATGAGAACGAGGTCGTGAAGTGCGGACGGCGTGGAGGAGAAATGGTGTGTGGCGAGGTTGCCTGTGGGACGTTCTGTGTTGTTGTGTTGGAAAGGAAGGAAGAAAGAAGAAGAAGCAGCGGTAACTGCATTTTACTGGGTGTGGGCTTTCGTTTTTTGTCTGTGATGTTGTGTCAGTTTGTGGGTCTCCGTCAGTGAAGAAGCGGGAGAGGTTTTGTGTGTTGTTTTGTTGTTTGGTAAAAAGGCCAGTTGGGGGAAGAAGATGGTAGAGAGAGGGGTTGATAGTTTTTTTTCTTTTTTCTCTCCTAGAAAGAGAGGGATGAAGGAGTTAAATAGGATTTGAAGGTGATAATAAATGAGGGTTGATGGTGGTTGGAGGTTGAGGTAAGAAGGTAAAAAATTGTAGAAGAGAGTACTTTTTGTAGTAAAAAAATGTGATCAAGTTTCGTCATATGTGTGCGATAACCTCGAAAAACGTGCCCAATTACTCAACCATGTGGCAAAACTATTTTGTAAAAATTTCAAAAAATGACCCACTGACCTTCCAAAGTCAAAATTCCGCAAATCCGAAGTTGAAAATTGACTTTGGCCCAACCGAAAAAAACCGTCGGGGGTAAAATGGTCATTTTGTACTACGACCCAGAACATAGCCAATAATAGACTCTTGATGAAGAATAAAAAGTTAATGCTTCCAAGGTCATTTCGGTCATTTTTTTTCAAAAATCCTAAATTTAAGCAATATTGTACTCATTTGAAACCATTTTCTGTCTACAATTTAGATTTGAGATCAAAATATGACTACGGATGAGGAATAGAGTAAGTGGGGCCACTAGGGGAATTCTTGTCATTTTGATGATTTTTGGAGATTTTTGAGGGATTTTGCACACAAGAAAAAGTGGGATTCATAGGTTATTTTGGATCGCTGGTTCTCAAGCCAAGCCTTCAAGGAGCTGCAAAACATGAAAAAATTGCACATCGGTGCAAATTGGGGTGTCTACAACTGCCCCTTTGTCGGAATCGTATGCGATAGATGACAAAGAAAAGACATGACCCCCAATTTGCACAGTAAAATCTGCGCTTTATGCCGAAATTACTTTTCATATCTTGAACTTCTAATATTTTTTATGATTTTAAAAGAGAATCTATCAAGGGAATGTGTATATTCCCGAAAGGATGAATGCTTGTCTTCAAGAGACGACGTTGCTACATCTCATGAAATTAAAGCACAAAGTCCAAACCTCTTTGAGCTGTGTGTAGCTCAGAAGTAAAAGGGCTTCAAGTTTTGTTTTTCAAAAGATATATAATTTTTTTCCAGAAGTTCGATTATGAAAAATATGTTTGACTAAAAGCAACGTTCAGTTCATGAACTCGGTGATTATTAAGGACTTATACTTATCAGAGTTAAGTCTAGTCATTATTGAGTTGCTTCAAAGAGTTGGAAAAATCCCAACCTCAATGATTAATGTTACAAAACTGCTTAGAATCAGGTCTATTATTGAGAGACCAGATCCAAAAGAGATAGCATTGCTTTTGACTAGACCGACTATTACAATGTAATCTCTTCTCTTTTGGTTCTATCTTTAGCTTGTTGGCTTCTGCTCTTCTTTGAGGGTCCTGCTTTCTCATTGTCTTTGGATTCATTTGGGACGAACATGGAGCATGTACTCCACTGGAAATGTGAGATTATTTTTTGTACTTCATCATGGATTCTACACTTGTCTCTTATGAGCTCTTAGTTCTTCCTTAGATTTCTCAAATGATCGGCTTTGCTCATCGCTTCTTTTCCTTTATTGCCCCTCTGATATCTAAGATTAAAAGGAAAAACAAGTACAAATGCAAGGATAAAAAGTTTGTTTTTTTAATTCTTGGTTTATCAACATTTTCTTCATATTAAATGATCAAAATAGTCAAAATAGTCTCTTCAAGTGAATATCAAAGATGTGACAGAACAACATCAAAGAGTTATAATCAAAATCTTAAGAATTCGAATTCATCCCCTATGATTATTAGAGCCAATGCCATCTTTTCGACTCTTGAGGGATGAAAGAGATGTTCAGCAAAAAATATTTTATATTTCCTTCTATCAAGCATAACAAGTTTAATGAAAAACTGATGTATTCTTCGTATTATTATGATCCTGATAAACATGATGAATCATTTCCAAATGAATATGACTTCGACATCGAGCTCGACTTCGACCTCATGGGAATCGAAGAAGAGATTGATGACGGGGATGATGTTCCTGGCGAATTCAAACATTTAATGGAACGTCATGACAAGGGTGTTTAGCCCAATATTGAAGAAGCCGAGACCTTTAATTTAGGGACAAACGAGGACCCTAAAGAAGTGAGAATCAGAGCCTTACTATCTCCGAGATAGAAAGAGAAAATGATTGCATTCCTAGGAGAATATATAGATGTTTTCACTTGTTCTTATCAGGATATGCCAGGAATCAATCCAGAACTTGTTGTTCACAAATTGCCAATCTCGCTAGAATCCAAGCCTATAAAGCAGAAATTGAGGTGTCTGAGGCCAGAGTGAACTCTCAGGGTGAAGGACGAAATGATGAAACAATTCAATGCAATTTTTCTGGCAGTGTCGAATTATTCAGATTAGCTCGCAAACATTATACTCGTTCCCAAAAAGGATGCGAAGGTCAGAATGTGTATAGATTACAGGGACCTGAACAAAGCGAGTCCAAATGATGATTTTTCACTCCCTCACATTGATGTTTTGGTTGACAATACTGCTACATATTCAATGTTCTACTTTATGGACGGATTCTTGGGGTACAACCAAATCAAGATGGCTGAGGAAGATCGTCAGAAGACTGCATTCATCACACGATAGGGAACTTTCTGCTACAAGGTCATGCCCGTCGGTCTAAGAAATGCCGGAGCAACTTATCAGAGGGCGATGGCAGCACTCTTTCAGGATATGATCCACAAAGAAATGAAAGTATATGTCGAAGACATGATTGCAAATTCCCGCACAGAAGATCACCTTGTGAATCTCAAGAAAGTATTTGATCGGCTTAGAAAGTACAGGCTTCGACTGAATTCGACAAAATACGTCTTTGGGGTAACTTCAAGAAAATTACTGGGATTTATCATCAACTGGAGAGGTATCGAGGTAGATCCCAAGAAAGCAAAGGCCATCATCAACATGCCAGCACCAAAGACCGAAAAGGAGGTAAGAGGCTTCTTGGGAAGAATACAGTACATAAGTCGGTTCATAACTCAATTAACAATGACTTATGAGCCTATATTCAAATTACTCAAGAAGAGCCAACCAAATACATGGAACGAGGATTGCCAGCAAGCCTTTGAGAAGATCAAGAAACATTTGCTAAATCCTCCAGTTCTCATACCGCCTGTAACGGACATACCCTTGTTGATGTACTTGTCAGTTCTGGACACATCAATGGGTTGGGTTCTAGGACAACATGACAAAGCATGACGCAAGGAACAGGCCATTTATTATCTCAACAAGAAGTTTTTGGAATACGAATCGAGGTACATTCTCCTTGAGAAGACTTGTTGTGCACTAATTTGGGTTTCACAGCGTTTACGTCATTATATGTTGGGGAATACAACGATGCTTATTGCCAGACTGGTCGAACTGCAAAGTGGCAGATGTTACTCTCAGAATTTACCATCAAGTACGCCACACAAAAGGTTGTTAAAGGACAAGCCATAGCAGATCATTTAGCAGAGCATCCTACCCCAGATTATTAGCCTGTGTACAGACTTCCCTGATGAGTCTATATTATTTGCTGAAAAGGATGACGATACAGAGACCAGTTGGCAAGTATACTTTGACAGGGCAGTCAATTCTTATGGAAACGGAGTTGGTGCTGTAATTATAAAGCCAGATGGATCGCACATTCCTGTGGCATCCAAGTTGAGGTTTGATTGCACCAATAACATAGCAGAGTATGAAGCATGAATCTTGAGCTTAATGTAATGACCCTGACCCAGCTAGGTAATTAGTCAATTAATCCTAATTAATCTATTGATTACACAACTAGAATAATATGCAAAACTTATGGTTGAATTGGACTAATTGGTAAATTTGGAAAATAATTGGTTAACTTACATAGTTAAATACAAATCAAGTTGAATTGGGCTTGGACCTTTAATTCGAATCATACCTGGACTTTAATTTGGATTGGGCTTAAGACCCAATAACAGATCCATGTAGGACCCCTCTAATTATGTAATTAAGATTAGGAATAAGGTTAATTAAGAAAAACTAAGACAAAACTGATATGAACGATTCTACCATTAGGAAATTCAAAAATTCAAATTTTAAAAGAAGATAATCAAGGAAACAACTTCCCAATGGAAGTAAAACACCACAAAAATAGGAAGTGAAGAAAATGGGGATTCTCCCTAGCTTCATATGACAAAATCAAGAAGGAAGAAGGGTTCTGGGTTTTTGGGTTACAGAAAACAGAGAAAATGAGGAGGCCTAGAGGGAAAGAAGAGAAGAGAGAGAGAAAAAAAGAAAAGAAAAATCTATTGTAGGAAGAAGAGAACCAGAAAAGCAAAAAAGGAAGAAGAGGTAGGAAATGATGGGCATGAAGAAGAAGAAGATGAAGACGAAGAAGAAGTGAAGGAGAGGATAAGGGAAGAAGGACTTTGACAAAGAAAGCCCTAAAGAGATGAGGAAAAACTCGAAGACGACTACTACTAGGCTGTGGATTGGAAACCCAGAGGACAAGTAGGATTTTCCATTGATCTTACGGTAGTTATATCC
>JAUPMG010070067.1:0-27139 GCA_031762675.1 Pachysandra terminalis
TCCGAATCGAGTGAAATTTAGTGCGTTGTGTTCCTAATTCGAAGGGGAATCACATAAAAATACAAAATAAATTCAAAAAAATGTAGCTGGGTTGAAATCTCAGAGAAACGAAGCAGTTTAGTTTTTGGGTTTCTAGTTTACACCCAGATTACATTATAACCCTTCAATCTATATTTCTCACCATCTATTTCTTCATTTTAACACATCTTAACTCACATTTATCACATTTTGATCATGATTACAATAACATCCATAATCAAACATACAAAAATCTTAAAATTTTCTCCATATTTGTACATTGTACTTACCTAATCTGCCGAAATTCCGAGATCTTGACGCCGAGTTGAAGTTGAAGAGGAAATCCGCTATCTTCTCTCTTCTTCTTCCCCTTCTTCTCTTCTTCTTCCCTTTCTTCTCTTATTCTCCTGAACATTCTCCACTGACTTATAAGGAGAAAAATGAGTTTTTATTTTGTTTTTTTTTTTATTATTTCTTTATATATATATACACAAATATCTAATCTTCATACTATGGTGCAAAGCGGGAATACCACATCTACAGTATTCCAAAGACTAAATTAAGTTTATAATTACACTCGTGGCCTTACCATGATACTAAAATTACCGAAATACTCTTATTTTAAACTTTTAAATTTCAGAGCTCTCACACACGTGGTCCTGAAATGTATCCGAGATGACACATGTTCTCTAACACGCCTAAGTTACTTCTAGAGAAAGAGACCAAATCATTTCAAACATTAAAAACCTGTTCTGCGATAGGTTGCTTTGGAACTTGAGCAACACGGATTGGAGACGCGTCTCACTTTTACACAAATCCCAAGAGCAATGTCACCATTATTGCCGCCATTCTAGAAAAGACAAGACCCCCTTTAGATAAGTTAAAAAACACATATTATAAGTAGGTGAGATTTTTACTACGTGCTTTCCATTCTGAGAATCCGTTTCAATCACTTTTTAGGGGACAATTCAATGTATAAGGTACTTGCTAAATTCGAGTATTTCGAAGGAAAACTCCCTTTGGCAGCTATCTTCCTTCGAAGGAAATCAATAACAACTGCATACTTACAGAGTGATCAATGTATTCTCGAATTACCCATATAGAGAACTTGAGGTTGAGTGTCTCATCAAGGATCTCGTTTTCATGATCAATCATCCATAAAGAAGAGTTTGTCTTGAAATCCCTTAAGGTTCATACCTATAGTCACAAATCCGAGTGCCTTCTACTTGAATGGAATCAGAAGTAAACATGTGAATTCCTTCAAAGTGAAGTGAGAGGACATTCTCAAAGCCCGTGGGAAACCTATCTTCAGGAAATACTTCTGGAGATGGCGTGCCTTCGACTTCTAAAGTCCTTTCTACTGAGGATTTGCTTTTAGAAGTGAAAGTCCCATGTATGACTTGAAATCAATCATTTAGAATGAATAAAAGTGACTTCGAGTCCAAGTTTGTAACTCGGATGCATAAAAGACTGCATTCGAGGGGGTAAACCCACATCCATATCCTTCGAGGAGGACAAAATCCTTAGTCTTTTGGGGGTGGCAAGCCCTTTGACGAATTGACCATCTCAGGGTGGTTAGCCCCGAATTCGCCTTAGGATCCTCCTTCGAATTCGCTTTTGGCAGGAGGGAACATACCTCATTCGAATTCACCATCGGGATGTGGTTAACCTGGGAAGACTTCCTTCGGAATTGTCTTTCGAATTCGTCCCTTGGATTTGTTCTTTGAGGTCATCCTTCGAATTTGTCTTTCGAAGTTGTCCCTCGGATTTGTCTTTTGAAGTTCCCTTAACTGGAAGGAATATACATGCTTTGTGATCCTTTAAGACAGAGCCTAAAAGTGGTCCTTCGAAGTCTATGGATATGATCCAAGAATGACTCCTGATTTAGAAAGTACTAAAAGTTTTCTCGAGGATCTTTCCTTGAGTAAAAATACCCTTAAAATGTAAATGTATGTAATAAAATCACTCGAAGTCTGTTCTAGAGAGTAAATAGATATGACTTCGAGGATCTATTGAAACCTTAACTATTTGAGGAGTTTATTAGGAGTGGAATGCCCCAAAATACGTCATTCGAATGAAAAAAAGGTCTTTCGAGAGAAGAGTAAACTTCGCATTCCCTTGAGTGTTTAGACGGCAATGCGCTGTGGGAACATAAGTCCTTAGTCTTTTGAATATTTCAAAAGAGAAAATTGCTTGTGTTTGTGGAGTTTGGGACACGTGGCGTTCTCCTACAAGCTGAAAAAAAGGTTACTTCTCCAAGAAGCCTTCTCCTTTTTGGTAATAAGGACGGTCAAATATCTTTGAACCAGTTCAAATATCACATTTTCACCATATGATCTAATCACAGTATGTAGTTGTTGACAGCTGGTACGTGAAAGACAGCATACAACCATTTGCAGCTTTATTGAATAATTCATTATATGCTGCTATACCTAAAATATATACACACATTTTTTAAAAACCGCTACGTGTAAAGTGAGGTTTAATTAGCCCTGATCACTACTATAACCGGATCTGACCCAACCCATTTTAATTGGATACAAGGATTAATTGATTATAATGAATTCAATGATGATAATGAAAATAATATTATATATATTTAATTTTTTGACTTGGGTCAACTGGTGTGTCACCGATCAATGTGCGTTGGAACGCATCGAAATTACGAAAGCTAACGCTTTGACGCATGCACAAAGTATCCGACTCCTTCACAAGTGAAGGAAATATCTTTGAAGCTGAGAGAAAATCATGCCAGAACCTTTCTGGAGGGAAGGAGTTGACAAGGAAGGAGACGGTACTCGCCTACTAAACCATGGTTATGATTATATTGTCTTTTGCAAGTGAGTTAATCCTAGTTAAGTTATGGTAGGACTGTAAAGGAGACAAACCATGCCGAGCTGAGCACAATTCGGATTCTACTTAGACTCGGAATCCTTAATCCCTGCTTGTCATAGCTTCCTGAGGATCAGGTGTCCTTCCTAGACCTGAAAAGGACTTCTCTTAATGTTTGGGTGTTTGGTGGCACTTATGAAAGCGATTTTGAATGAGAACGATTATTTAAGAAATTTATTTTGGTGAAGTAGGAGTGAGGTTGCTTTCAAAAATAGCTTTTGAAGAAAATGGTTTAAATTTAAGTAAAATTTTTAAAATGATAAAATATCTTTTTATTTATATTATTCTTTTTTTAGAAAGATAAAAATATAAATTTAACCTAAAATTAAGTATAAGAACATCCTCTTGTATAATTTTTCTCACCAAACATAATTTTTAGCCATTGACTTCAATTCAAAGCTCTTCATACCAGAGTCTTTGCATCTGTAAAAAGCTTCACCAAACGAGGCCCAAGTAAAGCTCAAGTTTGTTAAAAAAAAATTGAGCTTATACTCGCTTGTAAAAGCTCTACTCAAAAGAAAAAGCTCAACTTGTTACAAATGCATTAGTATTATACTTAATAATTATTATTTATAATACATTAACTTATATATTTAATATCAATATAATATAAAAATATAAATGTCTAATATCATATAAAAATAGAATCGAATCTATGAAAATTTGTTAAAATAATGAGATTTTCTTTTCTCTACTCGGAAACCTAATTAAAGAGATCAAGTTTGACTCATATGAGCCCGAGTCTAAGTCGAACTACCTCGGCTCGTTGACAGCCTTAAGCCACGGCTCTTGAGTTTGAAGTGTTAGTTAGGTTAGTGCTTTCTAAATAAACCATTATTAACTAACACTTAACAAACCCTAATCAAATGGTCAAAAGAAGGATTCCAATTCCCTCTCTCTCTCTGTGGATTGATGTCTTCTTAGACTTTATATAACATTAGGTTTAACTAACCCTTAATTATTTAGATTAATAAATGGACAAATTTACCTTTATAACTTTCTGAGTTGTCAGTTTTTACTATTGTGTTTCTGCGGGCAGGTTCTCTACGCTGCCCATTCCGGTCACTGAAAATAACTTTCTGAGTTGTCAGTTTTTACTATTGTGTTTCTGCGGGCAGGTTCTCTACGCTGCCCATTCCGGTCACTGAAAAATCACGGGCAGCTTTGCAGTTGTAACTTGTAAGCAATCCCTTTCTCACACACGCGCGCGCGCGCACACACTAGTATATATAACTACTTGAGGTTTGGTATCTATACGATATTAGATCGGACGGTGGAGGATGAAAGGGGCTTCTGATATTTGTTTCTTGAGGTTTTAGAGCTGGTGAATCTCAGATCTGCTAGCTCTGTCTTCAGATCTTCGATTTCAGGTATGGTTTTCTTCCTCGATTTGCTTACTTTTCAGAAACTTTCAGTTTTCTTCTTAGAATTCGCGTTTCTCTGCTTCATTTCTTGTATTTTGACCTCAATCAGAAGTTTTCTACGGAGCTTGGTGAGTTTTGTTCCAAATTTTTCTTTAGTTCTTTCAAATCTTCACTACAGATGATTGTTTTCGTTAATAGCACTCTGGATTTTCGTTCCTATGCGAAATCGTTGTCGTTTCTGGTTTTCCGGCGATAAAGCTCCTGGTTTCCTTATTTCCGGCAAAAATCCCGACCAAATTCGTCGTTCCGGCCAACCTAGTTGCACGAGTGTAGTTTTTTGTCATCTTCTCTAACGATTCGAGGATTTTTTTTTTCCTTTTCTGATCTTTGTCGCATGTTCTAATCTATGTCCACTTCAGTTCAACCTTTTCGTTCAGGAACAGGGAAGGAAAAA
The DNA here is from genome assembly GCA_031762675.1 of Pachysandra terminalis. Lineage (NCBI taxonomy): Eukaryota > Viridiplantae > Streptophyta > Magnoliopsida > Buxales > Buxaceae > Pachysandra > Pachysandra terminalis. The sequence goes on from JAUPMG010070067.1 coordinate 4,729, forward strand.
AATTTATTTTTATTTCGTCTCATAACTGGATTTTATTACGAGATCTAACGGTTGTCGTGTGACCTTGTCGTTCTGCAGGTTCTTCTGTACCGTACAAATGGAGACTAACCAGGCTCCAGTTCAGATAATGGTTAACCATGGCTCACTAAACTGCGCCGGGGATGCACCGGCTACGGCGCTATCATCAGCTCTGGTTAAACCCCAGCTTCCATCAGCTCCAGTGAGTTCACTAACCCTCATTTGTCTCGGACAAAAAAAAACTCTGTTTCATTGATTGATTACAAAGTTCCTCTCTTGTCGTCTTCTCTGATTTTCCTTTTCGATATCTAGCGGTTTTTTTCTTTGCGTTACCGGTTTTCTGGTTTACGCTAACTTGCGCCCCTTGGCGCCGTAACCGTTCCGGAACTGAAGAGAATATATAAATTGTGGTTTGTTGGACGTCTTGAGGTCCGTCTGGTCGTCGAGTGGGCCCACCGTGAATATAATAAAGAAATTGAAAGCCCAATTTAAATTAGAGATAAAAGCAAAACCGGCCTTTTTTATTCGTTTTCTCTCATGGAAATATTCGAATGTTCTCTGATCCGAGTTTTATTTTGCTAAGAATTTTAGGTAGGACCGGGGGCCCAATGGGTCCGAACCTGTTTGGGTTAAACATATTCGGGTTGAAAAATTCGATTTTCAATTCAATTTGGTTCAATTTTAGGTCAATCTTTACTAACCTCGGTTTGGTCTTCGATTGATACCAACCCAAACCAAGTTACACTCCTTAGTAAACAGTGCTTCTTTCTATTTAGAGACTTAAAAATTATAATCTTAAGTAAGATGAAAACAAAGAAGAAGCCTTTAGCCGCTAAATTGAAATTTTGGTCTTTAATGTTGTGTAATTTTTTGTTTTCTTTATTTTAAATATTTTAATAAATATGAAGTTTTTTATTTTTGTGTTATATTATTTTAATCTTTAAAAAAATAACATTAAATGTGTACCACCGACAAACTATTTTTTCAAATTATTTTAATAGAAAATAAAGAAAACGGAAGAAGCATTAATGCTTGTGCGTGACGTGGCATGTGGAACCACGTGTCGGACTGCGGTTGGTACCGCATCAAATAGTGCACAATATTATTGGAGAAGACTTTCTTCCTCCTCCGTTTGTTTTATCTTTTATTAAAATAATTTGAAAAAAAAAATGTTTGTCAGTGGTGTACATTTAATGCTATCTTTTAAAAGGTTAAAATAATGTAAAACAAAAATAAAAAAACTTTATATTTATTAAAATAATCTAAAAAAAAAATTAAAAGCTGCACAACATTTTCAAGTCTAGATGAAAAGATGCAAATTTGCTAGGGTTTTAAAAAAAAAAATATGTTTTGTATAAAGTTTTATGTTTAATGTTTTACATCATATATAAAATATAATATATCATATATATATAATTCTGTTTGAATTGATTTGATTCGGTTTAGTTTAGAGGCATATATACTAAAGTTCTGATTTTGGTTTGGCTCGGTCTAACCGAGATATAAACACAAAACCAAACTGATCTAATTTGGTTTTATAGTTTGAAAAAGCCAAAACCAAACCAAAATGTCTAGAAATCCAACTTAAATTGAACGGATCGATTTTTGGGTTGAACTGACCCAAGTTGGACCCCTAATGTTTCCCCTTTCCAACCCCTAAACCTTCTAGCCGGAAGCCGAGTCAGAACTGGGTGGGAAAGAGCTTCTAGGCTCGTGTGCAAACCTGTCCCAAAGGATTGCAACCTCAGATACTTGAGGCAATGTTCACCTTGGCGTATATAACGGGTATTTCTAATTGTTTCTTCACAGGAAAAACTATGTACTTGTTAGTTGTTACTAATTACTCTCTAACTATGCTTTGGATCAGTGGATCGGCCTGTCAGAACAGTCCAATTTTTTTTTTTTTTTTTAAATCAGAAATTTTTTTAGGGGTTGTCTGAAAGGTAATGGATCATGTGCGGGTGGTCTTACTGTGCGGGTGAGTGTGGGTGGCACTCTATTGGCCACCTGCACATGTGAATGAGAGAAAAAAAGATTAAATTTTTTTTTTTCACTTGTTCACATGATTTAAGGTGACGTGGGCGAATAGAGAGTCTCCCACACTCACCTGCACCTAACTGCCACCCGCATAGGATCCACGTTTTGTCCAAAACCGAGTCAGATCGTCTGGATTGGATGATCTGATTTGGTTTCGGACCGAGTCATAGAATTTTTAACAATTTATTTTTAACAATTTAAGGATCGGCTTGGGATTGTGACTAGTCCTGAGCCAAGTCTTTTCACTGTACTCTCAATTCTCTCTTCACTACTGTAGTTTGTCATCCAGATTGGCCTTTAACACAATTTTGCATATTTACAATTTGTTCAACATGATCTCCCGACTATGACCACCTTGCATTTCCATCCCATCCAGTGCCTTCAGGAGCTCTTTGGGCCGTTCAAAACTAACAAACATGAAAGCAGAGGAAACGATCACGACCAAAGCCAATCCAAGCCAGTGGATGCTGAGGGAGACGGAGATGAAGACGATGGTGATGGTGGATTAGGAGAGGGTGAAGAGGATATCTCTTCTGAAGATGGAGGTTACACCAAAAAACCAAACAGCAACAACGGCAGTAATTCCAAGAAGGGACCAGGAGGGGCTGGTGGAGCAGCAGGTGAAGAGAACGGAGAAGAGGAACACAGCCAAGAAGAAGGTGGCGATGATGATGATGATGATGATGATGATGACGACAATGATGACGACGGCGATGAAGATGGTGAGAATGAGGATGATGATGAAATAGAAGAAGGGGAGGAACCAGAGGATGATGAAGAAGAAGAAGAGGAACCAGAGGATGATGAGGAAGACGCCCTTCAACCTCCAAAGAAGAGGAAGAAATGAAAAAGAGTACAGTGCGGGAGTCTATACTGTTGCACTTTGAGACTATATCTTACATCGTCATCTTTTTTAGCTTATTGTGGGGTAGGCCGTTTCAGGCAGTTGTTAACTTGGGTAAATTATCTTTCCTACGAATGAAGAACTACAGAAACTCTTGAAACACGGCAATATAAAGCCGATTTTAGGAATTCTCATGAGCAAATGCAATGTTTCACTTCGGCTGCTTGCGATCCTTGTAGTGTTGTATTAAAGCTTTTTTCGTACTTGAAAGCCACATAAACTGGTAAGTTGGAGGCACCCAGTTGGGTGAAGCATTATGTCCAAAGTGTGGAGGCCATAATGTTATTTAAGCCAGAACCAAACCGCCCAAGACCGGTCAGGCCTCACAGCTGTTGAGTCTGCACGGACTGAGAGGAGAGGAACTAAATGGGCATAGGCCCAAAAGGCCAGCTCAAACCCAATTTGTCACCAAGGGGAGAGGAACTAAATGGGCAAAGGCCCAAAAGGCCAGCTCAAACCCAATTTGTCGCCAAAACAGAATGTGTTGTCAACAGGGAGTAACGGAGTGGGAAGGAAGATAACTTCCTATTATCAACCAACTACAAAGCGGTTGTAATGAAAGATTATAAAATGGGATTGACCAAGATGGAGAAGCTCTCCACAACAAATCACTCGAAAAGCTCTTCAGCAAATCAACCCAACAACTACAGTTACAGCATTACCTTTGATCCTCAGCGATTAGTGGTTTAACCATTAGTTTTTTGCAAGGATCGTACTGCTCCTACATCGTCCTCCAAACCAGTCGACTACGGAGGAATTCCAGTTAGGAGATTTATGGAAGCCCTCTCGTTATTTCTTGCATTCCGAGTTGTGCACTCGTGAAGTAAACTAATCACATCCTATAATCAGAATCCAAGGAAACGCCGGAGATTTTGTATATTCTTGTTTATTATGTTAATTCCTTGTTCATCTGATTAGAAGGTTTGCCATCTAGTTGTATGTTTGCTTACATCTTCACTTAGAAGGTTTACCTTTAAAGTTTGTATGTTAGCTTATGTTCTACTGTTTATATAAAGTGTTGTTGATCACGTAAAATCAGTTTCTCTAAATCGGTCATTGATCCTCTGAGATCGTAAACTATACAATCGTTGACTCAAAATCGGTCATACATCGACCGATTTGTCTTAATAATCAATTTACGCAGTTTGACTGACATAACCTATCTTTCAAGTGAACTTGTAAAAGTTCTAGCATGCCCGCACCCCTTCAGCCTTACGACTAAGAGAGACCCAATTCAACTGGGAGCACCCGACTTGTCAGCGGCTTTTATCGCCAACAAATGTCCCATGCGTCCATATCTTCTAGTGGATGCGCATCCGATGTTTAGACCATATAGATGCATAGTGCGCATCCAAGGTATCATGTAGATGCATGATGCACATTCAGGGCATCATGTGGATGCATAGCATGCATACTCCAACTCTCCAGTTGATGTTCTAACCTCCATGCTCTAGATGACAACTTCCCTCGATTAAAGAGGAACAATAGTATGAAAACCACATGTGAATGCAGAGCATGTATACTCCAACTCTCCAATTGATGCTCCAACCTCCATGCTCTAGATGATAAACTTCCCTCGATTAAAGAGGAACAATAGTATGAAAACCACATGTGAATGCATAGCATGTATACTCCAACGCTCCAGTTGATGCTCCAACCTCCATGCTCTAGATGATAACTTCGTCCAATTAGAGAGGAACAATAGTATGAAAACCACCACGATGTTGGCTGATCACTAGAAACAAATTAAGTTTTCAAAAGTCCTTTATTTTGGCTCCGTTTGTCATTGCTTAGTTAAGTGCTACGCTTCACTTTTGGCTTATTAATGGAAAAAAAAAAAAGCATTTGTAGAATGGATTTTGGTGAACATTATACACGAAGATCGAGGATGTTCGTGTATTCCCTCACGTGTCTCAAGGTCGAGGTAATCAGATCCGACTCAGGCCTAAACCGTTATGATGCGACCGTTTTTGATGGTACAAAATAAGATGGCCAAATTGAGAATTGAGCTCGGCACGACACGACTAACTTATGAATAATTGGTTATGTAATTGACTAATTATGTGTACGTGATTTACAAGAGTTCGTTGGAGAGGAGATCTTTGTCTTGGGCGGGAGCTTGACAAATGACAAGTTTAGGCATTTCAGGACCTTCAGAAGTACCAAGGAATCAAAATAAAGCAAGGTGTGCCAAACTAGCACCCGTGCCAAATTAGATCTTTGTCTTGGTCTCATGAGTTGCAACACTATCCACATAGACCGATGATGCTTACGTGTTCTCTCACGTGTCTCAGGGTCGAGGTAGTCAATCCGACTTGGGTCGAAACTGTTATAATACAGCCATTTCTGAGGCGTTTTCTTGAATCAAGACTGGGAGAGCGAGTTGAGAAGGCATAGAAGGTAGGTTGCGACTACGACCCGACGAAAGGAGATGCTTAAGTCCAGACTGATGCCGCCTTAACAATTGTCTTACAAGTCTTCCTAACTATTCTCTCTCTCTCTCTCTCTCTCTCTCTCTCTCTCTCTCTCTCTCTCTCTATCTCTCTCTCTCAAGTATGCAGGAGAATGCCTATCTCTCAAGTATGCCGGAGAATCTCTGCAAAGATTTCCTAAGTCTGAAGCTAAGTATGTAACACAATGAGATATGACCAGTCTTCTTCCTCCAACACTTGTTCTCTCCTTTGACCTAAGCCTCATAAGCTTTATATAAGCTAAGGAAGGTCTTTAGGATGGAGACAAGTGTCACCGTCCTTCTCATGTGTAGTTGTAGCACATTAGTTTCCCTTATTAACAAAAGAACAATCACATTAATACATAACGGACGAATTAATGTCTGCTGTAATGGTCAATTAAATACTCTCTCACCAATGGTAACTTATTAATTGCAACTCACGAGGCCATATCTCGTCATCACTCGACTTCATCAAACCATAGGTCGGCTTGCTATGGTTCAGCTCGCCCACCAACGATACCCGTGCTCGTGTCTGTCACATCTTAAGAATGCCGAACCTCCCCCCATGACGGGCTCTCGCCCAAGAAAAAATCTCATCTCTAACAAACTCCTGCAAATTATATACACATAATTAGTCAATTACTAAACCAATTATTCATAAGTTAGTTATGTTGTGCCGGGCACGATTCTCAATTTGGCCATTTCATTGTCAGAGATTCATTCATGCAAGTTTAGGCATTTCGGGGCCCTCTATGAGTACTGGGGAGTCAAAAATAGGCCCCGAAGTTAGCAGGGTGTGCCAAGCTAGCACCCATCCCCCCAATGCTCCAGTTGATGCTCCGACCTCCACACTCTAGATGACAACTCCCCTGATAAGAGAGGAACATTGAGATGAAAACCACCACGATGAGAAAATGTCGGTTGATCACTAGAAACAAATTATGTTTTCAACAGTCCTTTATTTAGGCTGCTTTTGTCATTGCTTAGTTAAGTGCTTAGTTTCACTTTTGACTTATTAAAGCACTTTTTAATGCCATAAATGTGTTAACATTAAACAGATAAGTTCTTACCCATAAGCATTTGTAGGTGGGATTTTCGTAAACACTATCCACGAAGACTAAGAATGCCCGTGTGTTCTCCCACGTGTCTCAGGTCGAGGTAGTCAGATCCGACTCAGGCCTAAACCATTATGATACGGTCATTCTCAAGACGTTTGCTTAAACCAAGAATGGGAAAGCGGATCGAAAATGCGTGGAAGGTAGGCTGTGGCTACGACCTGACGAAAAGAGATGCTCAAGTCCAGACCGATACTGCATCAAGAGTTGCTTTACAAGTCTTCCCAATTACTCTCTCTCTCTCTCAAGTATGCCAAAAAATCTCTGCAAAAATCTCTCAAGTCTGAAGCAGAGTGTGAAGCACAATAAGAAATGATCAGTCTTCTCCTTCCAACACTTGTTCTCCCATTTAACCTAAGCCTCCTAGGATTTATATAGGCCAAAGAAGGTCTTTAGGATGGTGACACTAGTCACTATCCTTCTGACTTGTAGCTCTAGCACATTAATTCCCCTCATTAACATGATAACAATCAAATTAATACATAACGGTTGAATTAATGTCTCCTATAACTATCAATCAAATGCTCTCTCATTAATGGTAACTTAAATATTATAACTCAAGAGGCTACATCTTGTCGTTACTCGACTTCATTAAACCGTAGGTTAGCGTGCTGAGGTTTGACTCAGTCGTTGATGATACTTGCCCAATGTTTGACACACCTTAAGGATGCTGAAAAAGCCTCCCCTAACGAGCTCTTGCCCATGACGGAGATCTCCTCTCTGATGAACTCCTGGAAATCATATACGTACAATTAGTCAATTATTTAACCAATTATTCACAAGTTACTCATGTCGTGCCAACACAATTCTCAGTTTGACCATCTCATTTTTTACCAGAGATTCATTCATGCAAGTTTAGGTATTTCGGGGCCTCCGGGAGTACCGGGGATTCAAAAATAGGCCCTGACATCAGCAGAGAGTGCCAAGCTAGCACCCATGCCCCCCCTCCCCTTTGTCAGGGTTGGCCAGGACCCCGACATGGATGGGCACCTGAGTCACCAATCCCGACATTGCCAGGAACCTTGGCAACGCCCACCCAAGCTAGGTGGTCAAGCACCTCAACAACAAAAATGTGACAAGGTGCCTGTCAAACCCAACTTTAGCTCGATGGAGCATTTTTACCAATTTTCTCATACTTTTTAACTCTTTTTGGGCAAAGTGTCTACCCCGATTCTTCTCATGGTGTTTGCCAACAAGTTCGAGACATCAAATAGACACGTTAAAGTCACTTTTCGTTTGCCAGATGCACGACAAACCCACTTCAACCAAATTAACAAAAGTTGTTAAATGTCTCAAATCTGAATTTTTTTTACCAACTTGACAATCCTATAGGATAATAGACCAATCACCTCACTTGATTATACTAACATGGCATTTCTTACCAAAAACGACAATCAACAACCTTAAAGAAATTTAACTCGTAAGAAGAACTTTTTTAGAATTTCTTTACCATTTGAAATTTTTACAGGGTTTTGGAGACACTAGTATTACTTTGAAAGTGAAACTTTTACTCAAAATATATCTGCAAAACTTGTAAAATAATATTTTACCCCAACGTTTACGACACGTCCTATTAACTTTGTTTTGACAATGTACTTATTTACATGTATTTAGGCTGCGTTTGGCCCAGCTTGGACTTGTGGATAAGCACTCATTAGATAAGTTGCTCAATGGGGCCTACTTATCCACAACAACAATAAACTGCTTATTTGAAGTAAATACTGTTTGGTAAACATATTTATTTAAGTTCTTACGAAAGTTTGGAGGTAAAATAGGTATTATAAAAATATTATTAAAGTTTAAAAATAACATTTATTTTAGTGCTAATAAAAGTTTAGGGGTAAAATAGGTATTTGAAAAATATTACTAAGGTTGTGAAATAGCTTAACACATAAGAGCTTGGGAGAAACTGCTGAGTAGGCTTCCTCTAATGCTTCTTCTTATGGGTAGTCTTCCTTTAGTGCTTATGGGTAAGCACTTACCCATAAGCATTACCAAACACATTTAATTTTAAAAAGTGCTTACATAAGCTATAAGCTGCAATAAGTACTTATAGAAGGCAGGCCAAACGCAGCCTTACCAAACATCATTTTTTTCCAAAATAATCAACTAAATATTGTTGTGAAGTTCTCTTATTGATTCGCTTGTCCAATAGTACTTATCCAAAAGCAGAGCGAATCCCAACTTTATAGTTTCTTGGGAAGGCTTCATACACTATGAACCAGAATCCAAACCATATCTGTCCATACCCATCAGTTCCATACACTTAAAAGAGAGTCTCGAGACCCATTCATTTGCTGCCACTACAACCTACATAAGGCATATCTCTTGATATGTTTTACCATATTAACTCTATTTGGTTAACCAGAAGCTCTTCTGCAAGGAAAAATACAAAAATAAATAAACATATGCAAGAGACTTCTCATAAGGTTTACATAATTTCTCAAGGCATCACAAGTCCCCATTCCTGCTTCATCAAAGAACAGTTCATTCTGCATCCAACTCTTTCAAGCCCACCGTAAAAGGATATAGTACTCTTCTAGATCTTAGAGGAGCAATTCAACCAATAGTCAGAAGTCCCATAATAACTTAAAAGCTCTAGTTTTGCATTGTAGTTTTTTAATGCACAAAAACAAAAAATAAAAATAAAAAATAATAATCCCAAGGAGGAAGCACATATTCTTCCAAAAAGAATTTATGAGAAGCTTGAAGCATTCCATGCACCCCAAATATAACTAAAAGAGTTATAAGTGGCCTCACACAAGCCTTTCTATAAATATGTAGTAAAACTAAACATGTATAACGATCATTCAGTCAGATATTGCTGAAATCAAATGCGCTTAAGACATCCCATCTATGCAATGGTTCAGAAAAAGGTTGCTATAACAAAAAGATTTCTGGTGATATCCATAATGGTACTATTGAAAGCTAGCCAAAAGCTTTCTTCCTGTTTGGAGTCGACATTTACTACAAAACAGATGCATAAACATGAATTTTGCATTTAAAACCCCACTTAAATTAAACTGTTAAACATATTAAAAAATCAATACCTAAACCAGATTCCATTCACAATCTTCAAAAAAATAAATAAAAAATAAAAATGGTACCATCCATAATTAAAAGAACCTGGTTATCCATCAATGGAGGAAACACACACACACACACACACACACACACATTACACCATATTCCAAAATATTAAAAGTTGTTGAAGTACACAAATAAATAAAGATTAATACTGGAAAATTCTAAAAGAGAGAAAGTGTAAAACTTGTAAAGCATAATCACATTGATGCATCAAAATATTAAAACAGTATCTCAGCGGCTCCTAGTATCAAGAAGATCTGAAATAGCCAACAAAATATGGAAAACTATTAAATTATCAAGTTCAGTTCTGCATCCATGAAACAAAAGCAACATCTTACGTATTCCATAGATATGAAGGAAAATACAAAAGCACATATTGTTCCCAAAATAAGGTAAAGATTATGAAAGGAGGTTTAAAATATGAAAATTAAGTGAGGATGAAATTGTAGAAAAAAAAAAATATTGAGTAAAAACAGACCTACCAAGCTCTTTTTTGTTAATTGGCTAAATCAAAAAAAGTTGGATTGGGGAAGAAAAAAATTCAGTGCATATTCATATCAAGAAATCGCCTTCAACACCAAGCATTTGACCTATAAATATGTCCTCGCGTAATCACATTCCAACTTTCCATGAACATCAATCTTCTAGCTCAGCTGCATTTATCTGCAAATAAGGGAGCCCAACATGTGAAGAGCGATAAAAAAAAAAACAAAACTTGAATGCCTGTAGATTGGTAAGTTAGGAATAGAACAAGACCCAAGACCCAAGACCCGAGACCCACCAAAAACAGGAAACCGAGCCATGGGGGTTAAGAGCACTAGAATTATACATCTAATTCCTATACATCTACTTCAATTTCAAAAATAAAGGAATTTCTTATCTAAGCCCCTGAAGAATAAAGCACCAAGTAAGAAATAATCTCATTTTAAAGGGTCTTAAGCGCATTACTGTTTAGCCAACTCTAATGGAATGATTAGGAAAACAGGCAGTGAGTAGAGAACATTGAGAGGATCTATGAAGCACTTAACCATCCATAATACATGCCAAGAGATGTTTGAGGAACCCCTTCATTCCACAAATGTTTTTGGAGAATGCATTTCATCCAAATCTGTCTTTCAAGAGCTTTCTCTTTCACCGACGAATTTCTTTTTCAATTTGAGCTTTCTACATGCTGTAGGTACAGCTCTACTTTTGTTTTTTTTACTTTATCTGGATGGTTATAGGTTCTTTTACATTTTTATTTGATATGTTCGAATACAAAAAACGAATATTTTGAGATATTGATTTTTTAAATTGACAATTAGTTTCACCATCTTTTTATTTACTCCACTTTGATGTTTCTTGATGGTCTAAATGAGTTTATGCTGTTATGTTATTATCGTTTCGGTGGATTTTTCGTTACTCAAAGGTTTATGAGTCAGAGTTGAGCCTAACTCGCTAGGCTTGGCTCATATACAAGTTAAAACTCTAATTGTCACTGCTAGATATTTGTTTTAATTGCATTATATATATAATGTTGTTGGAATTGGACCTGACCACCTGCAAAAAATTTTTTTTCTTTCTATTCTTAAATCCCCCCATAATTATTTAAATGCATAAAGTCTATGTTTATTAAAACAAAATTTAAGCAAACCGGCCAATTCTAATTTATATCCATTTTTTTCATCGCAGGAAGGAAAAAAAAATAATAAATTAATTATTATAAAATGGATAAGTTATTAAAACAGTAGCTAGCTAGGATAGAGACTTAACAGAGATAGATCATCTTCAAACCCAATACTGAAAGCTAAACATTTTGACCTTTGCTTTTGTTGGTAAATGTAAAGGCACACTTGACACACATTTTGGTTCCTATAAATCACCTTCAAACACTTCTGTCAGGTGACTGGTTTTCTTCCCATTAATTAGGTAGAAGAATGGGTGATGATTGTGGCCCTTACTGGAAGGGAAATGATCCTCCTTTTCCTAAAGTTGTTACTCAAATGCTTGGAACAAGAAAGATTGCTTTGGTTCCTTCTTTATTATACTTGTACAAATTAAATAAGATCTTGTTGTGTGACTCAGTGAGTGAGGCATAAAAAACCACTTACTATTTACTATACTAATCAAAACAAACTAATCTACATCAATAAAGCACTATATATAACTAATATATTGCTTAATATCAATGCATTCACTTATTGGTAAATTACTGTTCTCGAGTTACCGATTCAACTCTCTTTGCTCTTTAGAAAGAGCAGTTTGAAGCTCAGACTCCTTTCTTGCATGCTCTTTAGAAAGAGCAATTTCAAATTGATAAAGGGTTCCCTCTTCCCTCTTAAGCAGTTGAGTAGCCACATCTCATTCTCACTCTTTGTTGCCTGGCTTGGACGTCACTAGGGGAGGGGGAGGCAGGTCTTGAGCCCAAGTTTTAAAAGATCAGGACCGGTCCCGGTCGATCCTGATTCGGAGCAGCGGTATCGGTCACGTGACTGGCAGAACCGGTTGGTATCAGAACGGTCCAAATCGATACCGGTTTGGACTGTTCAATTAATACATTAAAAAAAATAAAAACTCATTTTTTCAATTTAGTTTGGATATGGTTTTAAGGTTAAGACTTTGACTAAACCCAAAAAAAAAACAAAATGAAGTAGATTTTATATATGTGTGTATGTATAATATAGATACTAGCATTAATTTTGTCGAATTGAAAAAAATCAAAATTTTGTCAAATCTCGACCCTTACAATAGAGTTCTGGCTTCTCACTAGGTAAAAGCTTCTGGCCCCAACCATGCCTTGATAAATAATTTATCAAAAATAAAATAGAAAAATTAACAATGCAATTAGCAAAAACTCAAGGCTAACTTCAATTGTGATTCGTTCCATAGCCATTTGTATGCCAAAGAACCCCCCTTTTAATCAATTGACACTAATTTCCCAAAATTTTCTTCATTACCAACGTCTTTATCAAGATATAGTGTTGTTATATGGTTGCAAGTTTGGACGAGCCATAAGTTTAAAAGAATTGGGCTCCACAACCGTGGCTCAGCGCTCAGCCCCTATTGATGAGCTTGAATAGATTGGATTCAGTCCCATGTGGTTGGGCCCGGAACCTATCCAAACCCAAAGAGACTGTAATTGGCTGACTTTTCCCATTAAGCCCAGCCACACTTGAAGCTCATCCAAATGCTGACGAACCTGAACCGGTTCTTTTAGAGCCTTAACCTTGGTATTATTTCTGCCACATCCTCACAGTTACTTTTGTTTCAAGGGAGAATTACTTATTACTCCTATTTTAGGCAACTTATTACCAAAAAGTATATTGACCAAAACTATCCACCACCACCACTACCCCACCATCACCACTGCCACCACCTCACCACCAACACCACCACCACTGCCACCACCACCGCCGCCACCACTTCAAAGTCTGTTGATCCTTAAACGCAAGGTAGCATCCTCCACTTTCTCACATATACTTTGCCCTCATATTCCCAAAACCATGAGCCGTGTGGTACTTATAGTATTGTGTCCCTTGTGTTTATAATTTCTTGTACTGGCATTTTTATATGTGAGAACATTACCAAATCTACACAACCTTACAAATGAATGCAATCAAAGATGCCAAATACATAATAGGAACCACCTCAAATTACTGATTTGCCACATAATCAAATTAGTAAAAATACCCATCGATTGCGACAGAGAGACATAGCATAACAAGATTGCCCCTTTTGAACTTCACAAGATCCATACAACCCAACAGATGAATACAACCAGAAATGCAAAGCACGTATTTAGGAAACACCTCAAAATGCTGATTTTCTGCATGATTAACGTATTTAAGAAACACTTCAAATGCTTTGCTTAAATCGTTTATTGTAAAATAAACAACACCTGGCGTTTTTGGGTTCGATGTTTTATCTAAGATATTAAAATCTTCTTATGCTTTGTCATCAATCGTTGTCTAAATATGCCTATTCTTGTTATTACAGAGGGCCTCATGGATAATATAGTGCAATTGGGACCATTAGACACTTATGTCATCCTGTGCTCGTTATCAAGCATACCAGTGTGTTGCTATGGCAATACGAATCAAACATTGCCATATCTTATGCCAATGTTAGCGGGTGTACGAGCGTGTATATATATATATATATAGGTTCTACGTATTCAGATGGTCTAGCTACCTACCACGTAGGGCCGGTGCTGTGCTCTCCATGGCTATATCAGCCAACTGTTATTTCAACACCAGTTTATACTGGGGTTCCGCTTGGACCAAGCAATGTCCATCGTAGTGGGGTTTTCCGTGATCATTCTGGAACTACATTATTTGAGTTTGCCGATTTCGTTGGGGATAATGATTCGAATTTTGCTGAAGCATCGGGTATGTGTCGAGGTTTACAGCTTGCAGCTGCACGAAAGAGGCAATCTATCTGGGTTGAAGGAGATGTGTTTTTTTGTTTTAAGCTGTTTTTGAGAATAAACATATGAATATGTTCCCAAGACAGTTGATTTACAAGATTAGGCAACGTTTACGAGACTTCCCACGTATCGTTTCACATGTACACAGAGAAGCCAACAGCCTAGTTAGTGCATTGTGTCAAAGCATAAGACATGGACGTGGAAATTATTTTTGGGAGAGGGATGAACTACCATCAAGGGCACAAGCTATTGTAGAGTGCGAGTGTAATGGATATGGGTATCCAATCAAGCTTCGATGATTAAGTGTTATCCTAAATTTTGTATAGGATCACTAATGTTGCTTAATTACTTAGAACTCCTTATCTATAGCCTTTATAGTTTTATAGTATGTTGAAAAAGGCTGTAACTATTTGACGGATTAATACATGGATGACGTTATTAAATTCGATCTTCTCGTGATAATGTGTGTTCCCTATTGTTGTTGTACTTTGTTAACAGATCTATTGCAAGACTTCAAAGTATTATTTAAACACAGATTCTAAAAGGATAAGTTGTTCCCATATTTATATTATGTGTCGATTTGCACCTTGTGAAACAGAAGCATCACACATTATACATGGAACCTATGGCACAGGCCCTTATGGGTAATGTGGTACAATTGTGACGATTAGCTACCCATGTCATCCTGTTCTCGCTATCAAGCATCCCAGTGTGTTGTTATTGGCAATACGAACCAAACATTCCTATATCTTATGACAATGTAACAGGGTCTGCAAGTAGATATATAGATCTAGGTTCAATGCATTTGGCTGGTTTACCTACCTACCACGTAGGTTGGTGATGCTCCCTCCATGGCTATATCAACCAACAGCTCTTTAAGCACCAACTTATACCGTGGTTCCGCATGCTGCAAGCACTGTGATCCATCCATCTCGACATGATAACCAAATATGAACATATTGAATTCCACCCATAATCATTTTGGAACTACATTATTTGCAGTTGCTGATTTCGTTAGGTGCAATGATTCAAATTTTCTTGGATCAGCGAGTACGTGTTGGGGTTCACAGCAAGCACCTGAACGAAAGTGACGATCCATCTAGGTGGAAGAGAATGCGTTGTTTCTCTTTCAAGTTATATTTGAGAATAAACACATGAGTATGTTCCCAATATATTGGATTTACAAGATTAGGCAATGTTTAAGAGATTTCTTGCGTTGCATCATGTCACATGTATACAGAGAAAGCCAGCAGTCTAGCTTATGCACTGTGTTGAAGCATAAGACATGTACATGAAGATTATTTTTGGGAGGGGGTGAATTATTAGCAAGTTCATAAGCTATTGCAGAGTGTGAGCGCAATGGATATTGGTATTGAAATGCAGCCTCAATGATTAACTGTTATCCTAAATGTTGCATAGCATCACTAATGTCGCTTGATTATTTAAAACTCTTTGTTTGTACTCTTTCTATCTTTGTGCTATGCTGAAAAAAGGCTATACTTATTTGACAGATCAATACATATGACAAAACTACTAATTACACATGCAGTTATTATTTTATATGTATATAAAAATATATAAACATTTTATATATCTATGATATTATTAAATTCCATTTTTTCATGGTAATGTGCGTTCCCTATTGACGTTGTGCTTTGTTAACAACTTCTGAACTAGTTTATGATAATTACAAGTTTTCCCCCTTTCTTGTAAGACTTCAAAGTATTATCTAAGCACGTATTAGAAAAGTATTTAGTAAGCTCTTCCCATATTTATATTAGATGTCGATTCGCCCCATGTGAAACAAGAATGTTACGCATTAAACATGGAACCTACGATGAGGAATCTAATAGAAGAATCTAACGTAGATGATACAACAGTGACAACAAATGCTTCAACCTCTGTTAACTTGTGCGTTATTTGAAAAGGTATGTTAGTTCCTTACTCTCTTCATTTAGAGGGACTACAGTAGAATGGTCACATTGAACCTTGAGCTGGCAATGTCTAACCCAACTTGCCAACCCGACCCGATCCAACCCAACCCGACTGAACGGGTTAGAGTTGACCCGTTTATTAAATGGGTTGGGTTCGGGTTTAGGTTTTGTCGACCTGTTGGTAAACGGGTCGAACCCGACCCCACCTGCCTAACCCGTGTTGACCCGTTTAATGTAGTTTTTTTTCCCTCTTTAATTTTATATTTTACTATTTTTATATTTCATAGTTTAAAATATATTTTTAATGTTAAATATATATTTTTACAATATTTATTAAAAATATAATGTTAAATAGGTGAAGTGAATGATTTATTAATTTAAAATTAAATTAATTATTTATTTATTTATTTATTTAAATTTTAAACAAGTTGGCGGGTTCAACCCATTTATTAGTGGGTTGGTTACGGGTCCATGTTTTCCTGACCTGTTAGTAAACCGGTCGAACCCTACCTAACCCGTTTAAGCATCAACCTATTGACAACCCGACCCATTGCCACCTCTACATGAACGTTTTTTTCCATCTTACAGTTGATAGAGCTAGGATGGTACGTGAATGCAATCGTGCATATTATGCACGTCTTAGTGAGGAACAAAAGGAACGTCGACGCTTGAGAGCCAATGAATTGCGGCGAAAGAGGAGATAAAATCAATTACTTTCATTAGCAAAGGGGATTAATGTTACTTCATCTTACAATGAATGTGGTAATGGACGTAGCCATCTTCCATACATTTTTCTCCTTCAAAATTTACTATATATTTATGACAAAAAAGATGAACCCTTTTTTATTATGCTATTATAGCTACAATTCGTGGTGAATCAAACAATGCTTCTACCTTTAATACAATTATGGGACCTGAAGCTTCGAATATTTTGATGGAAATTGATGCACCTAGAAGCATTTACACAGCTTGTATGTTGTACCACCCCATACTTATATTAGATGTCGATTCACCTTCTGTGAAGCAGGAGCGTTACACGTTAAACATGAAACCTACGATGAGGAATCTAATAGAAATATTTAACGTAGATGACACAATAGCGACAACAAACGCTTCATCCTTTATTAACTTCTGCGCTCATCGAAAATGTATGTTAGTGCCTTACTCTTTTCATTTATAGGATCTACAGTAGAATGATTACCTGAATGCCTTTCCCATCTTATAGTTGAGAAAGCTAGGATGGTACGTGAATGCAATCGTGCACATTATGCACATCTTAATTTGGAACAGAAGGACCGTTGACGCTTGAGAACGAATGAACTGTGGCGAAAGGGGAGACAAAATCAATTACTTTCATTAACAAAGGGAATTGATGTTACTTCATCTTACAATGAATGTGGTAATGGACGTAACCATCTTCCATATATTTTTCTCCTTTAAAATTTGCTATATATTTATGACCAAAAAGGTGAACCCTTTTTTGTTATGATATTATAGCTACAGTCTGTGGCGAATCAAACAGTGCTTCTACCTCTAATACAATTCCGGTATTTGAAGCTCCAAATATTATGATGAAAATTGATGCACCCAGAAGCAGTCACACAGATGTTATGTTGTACCACTCGCTTATCCACCATTACTTGCGCCATTTTTCTTTTATAATTATAACAGTTTTAAACATTAAACTCATCTATATTATATTCAATGCTAGAAACAATACACCCTCATTTACTTATTCTCATTGGCTTTACAGTTGGACAACCTTCGAGTAGCCAAAATTTATTTCCCACTGGGCCTTGCTCATTAAGAACGACACGAAAAAGAGGCTGGCACAAAGAACTACCTATGATCATCTCAATGATAGGCTAATTATAAATAAAATCAAATAAATTAGGTTTTGTTGACTACGAAATAAAACTGCAGGTAAGGGGAGTAAGCGTTAGACCAACATCCGTCGCAGAGATATTCTAGATAGCGAATCCATCATGTCGTCAATTCCTAATTGCCAATACTGTAGTGCAAAGAGATTCTCGCATGAGACAAAAGGTTTTTGTTGTTCAAATGGAGAAGTTAAGTTGGCCTCAAATGACATCCCCCTGGAATTATGTCGTTTATTTACTTCACCCGATGAGGATACTTCAGATTTTAGAACATATATTCGAACATATAATAATAGTTTTGCATTTACATCTCTTGGAATTTTGATGTGATTCGAGCCTTACAAGAAGGAACAAAGGCATATACACTTTCAAGGTTCAATGCCAGATTTATCATTACATTAGTGATTTGCTTCCATGAGATAAGCACCTTATTTATTTGCAGTTGTACTTCTACGACACAGAGCATGAACTACAATAGTGGTTGCATGATGCTCCTAGGTTACACCTCGACATAATTAAACTTCTGATGGACATTATACAAGTGAATCTTTATGCTTCATTTTTTCGAACGTTAAAGATTTACCTATTCATGAACAAAGTCAAATCATTATCCGATCTAATATAGAAGTTGATCAGAAGACACATAATATGCCATATGTGTCACAAGTTGCCGCAATATGGAATGAGAACAACTTCTCAAGTCAGCTAGTTGAGAGAGATATCATTTTCTATGGCCACTCAGGAATTAGTCACAAAATTAAGCACTTCTATGGGTGTTATGATCCATTACAGTATCCAATTCTTTTCCCATATGGAGATAGAGGATGGCACCAATGCATTGGTCGAGTTCCTCGCATAGAAAGGTTTAAAAATTGCTCAAACAATACTATCATCAATCCCTATAATTCGACATCAGCGTATAGTCTTATTCTTCAAGAAAAAACTAATAAAACTTTAGTTCAATACTCGAATTTACATTTTTGGCCTTATTGTTTGCTGCTTAGTCATAGTCTAATACACTATGCTTCTTTATTATTGTATTGTATGAACATAGTTCAAAGAGTCGACCGCACGTTTCTTGTCAAGAGTATTGTTGTTACAAGCTTCAAGTTAGACCAAATGAAAAATCCATCTTGTTACGTGCAGGCAGACTGCTCCAACAATACGTTGTTGACATGTATATAAAAATTGAGACATCTTGGCTTGACTACCATCGGAGAAACCAGAATAAGATTAGAGCTGACTTATATCAAGGAATTGCTGATTCTATAGTAGCAGGTGAAACCCGTGGTCGTTAAGTTGGACACAAAATTGTGTTACCTGCATCTTTCATTGGAGGTCCTAGGGACATGTGGCGCCGATACCTTAATGCAATGGCATTAGTACATCGATTTGGGAAGCCGGATATTTTCTTAATAATAACTTGCAATGTTACATGGACAGAAATAGAGGAGCAGTTGTCTCCCGGTGAAGATAAACCTGATCTTATTTCTAGGGTGTTCCATACCAAAATTATAGCATTAAAACATGAGATATTGGACAAAAAAATTTTGGACCTGTCATTACATATGCATATGTCATCGAATTTCAAAAAAGAGGCTTGCCCCATGTACATTTCTTAATTATTCTAGCATCGGGCTATAAGATCGAATCACCAGAGCAATATGATCAGTTTGTATTAACGGAAATTCCAAACAACCATGAACATCCTCACTTATACAAACTTGTTGTCAAACATATGATGCATGGGCCATCTGGAGACTTAAATGTTAATAATGTGTGTATGACTAAAAAAAGTTCGTTGTAAGAATCGGTACCCACGAGAGTTCTCAGAATCAACAACGAAGGTAGGAAATTCTTATCCCATTTATAGACGACGAGAAACTGGTGAAAAAGTAAAAGTAAGGCATTGTTGGTTAGACAATCATTGGGTTATCCCTTACAACCTATACCAATTATCAAAGTTCACTTATCATATGAATGTGAAAATATGCTCAACCATCAAAGTTGTAAAATATTTGTACAAGTGCATCTATAAGGGTCATGATTGTGTTATCTTTCATGTCAGCAATGAAAGCGGTGAGGAATTTATAGATGAAATTGAGCAATTCCAAGCTGGAAGGTTGGTATCACCTCAGGAAACAACTTGGCGGATATACAAGTTCCCCCTTAACGAAATGCACCCATCTGTAATGCATTTACAACTGCATCTTCCAAATCTTCAAGTTGTCAGCTTTCGTGAGAATGAAGACCTACAAGACATTATTGAAAATGAGCGTATATCAAGAACCATGTTCACAGAATTCTTTCAAACAAATGTGGTTGACCAAGAGGCTTGGAATCATCTGTACATAGAATTCCCTAAGTATTATGTATGGCATACAAATGATAGGATGTAGACTAAGAGAAAAAAGGGACATGCAATTGGTCGAATTGTTGCTGCAAACCTGGTTGAAGGTGAGTGATACTACTTACACTTATTACTTACTCATATTAAAGGACCCACTTCCTTCAAATCTTTACTCATCGAGCAATCCACCGTTTGCTCAATCTTTTTAGAGGTTGCTTTGCTACATGGATTACTTGAATCAGACAATAGCATTGAAGAATGTATGTTAGAAGCATCTTTGTTTCAAATGCCTTTTGAGCTTCACCATCACTTTGCTACGATTCTTGTCTATTGTGAACCAAGCGATCCCAGGGCCTTGTGGGAGCATTTTTATGGGTTATTATCTAAAGATTTTACCCACATGTCCTTACCGACAAAGGTTGCTCTTCGTAAAACATTGTAGAATATCAACACTTTTTTGGAGTCAATGGGTACAAATATTACCGATTATAGTTTACCAAGCATTAATCTCGAAGGTGAGTTACATGAAGCCACTGCGAAATAAAATATGGAAGAATTAGCCATACCAATTACAGAAGCTGATCTCATTGCACCTACAAAGCTAAATGCTTGCCAACTCCAAGCATATTATAAGATCTTGAAAATAATAGTTGATAATGAGGCAGGAACATTTTTTATTGATGGTCCCGGTGGAACAGGAAAGACTTTTCTATATCGAGCATTGTTAGCTAAATTACGATCGCAGGATGAGATCGTACTTGCAACAGCATTGTTTGGAGTAGCTGCTTCAATTCTTCCAGGGGTCGCACTGCATATTCCTAGTTCAAAATACCGATCCATATTCCAGACACCAGTGCATGTCACATTTCAAAGCAAAGTAGCGTCGCAATTTTAATATGAAAAGCAAAGCTTATAATATGGGACGAGGCTTCTGTGGCAAAACATCAAGATTTTGAATCACTAAATGATTTGTTACAAGATTTATGTAATTCAAACTTGGTATCCGGAGGGAAAGTTATTGTGTTTGGAGGTGATTTCCGACAAGTCTTACCTTGTCACGACCCAAACTGGAATCCTCGTTGGAGGTTCAGAATTTGGATTCGCAATCTTCACCCCAAACAAAGCTTGGGAGTGGCAAGCGATATCTAGCCAAACGGGATAAATATAATGGATATTAACTAAGATGCAAATTACGAGATATTAAAGTTCTTAAATAATATCCAATATAGTCATTTATTATACAAGCAGTGGAAATTCAAACTAGTCTAGTATTTTCAAATCAATTCCTACTAATAGTTTAGGTATATACCTTATACGAAAATCCTAAAGAAGATTAACATCTATAGTAATAAAAGTATCAGAGTCGCAAATATATATATGTGTGTGTGTAATGGGATTTCGTTAAAGAGAATTTATAAAATAACACTTACATTTAAATCCATATAATAACACTTAAAAGAAATTAGATATATTACAAGTCGAGGATTTAATGAAATCTAAATAAGCGTTTATACAATGGGAGATTTAGATATAGAGCAATTTCTAATTATTACATTACATCAATAAATATAAATCACGGCAGCATCTTCATCCGAGTCTTCATCTCGATCTTCATTTAACGTACTTGAGCTACACTAGCCAGTAAGTATGATACTTTCAGGAATATATAAGTCTATCTTAGAAAACATACAATTCTCAATACTTACAATCCATACAACAAATAATAAAATCAGATGCATGAGATCGATTTATTGATTAATGCATGATGTGCACCTACCTTACAACTATCACCACATGTGATTTATGCAAACATTCTAATGTACATGGGGTCTGTGTGGTTTTCACGTAGACCGATCCACCTTTGGGCAGGCCATGACCCAAAGATAAGATCATTTCTGATTAGTGATAGTTAATGTTGGTCTCAGCATATGATCTAAATTGTACTATCCTAGGGTGCTCACACAGAAACCACCCCCAAATAAGTGGACTGAATAGCAGATTATTCTATGTGCGCAACATAGTTTATAGGGGTTTCGACCTAGAGGACACAAGCGTCTCACCTTATTTTCGATCATAGGGATGAATCCCAAGGCATCACACAGAACTATCTCAAAGAACCATACACCACTGATCAATTATCAAAGCTCGCTCTTATGATTCGGATATTGGGTCTTACCGCTATAAGGTGCCCTCACCTATCATCTTTCCTTATGTCTCTTGGGATCTATA